>OX104024.1:58803292-59006733 GCA_944470205.2 Schistosoma margrebowiei | reverse complement strand
GATTGGGATGAAGACGGAGGTGAATTCGTCTGTAAAATGTAAATATATACATACTGAATGAAATAACAAATTTAATTCTGATCAAATAAATTTTAGTTTTGAAACAAGTTGAATGATAGTGAGATGTTTTTATTTATCATCTTTCAAATGAATATAGTTTACTATGTAAACAGTCCTTATTGTGAAACTAGAAAGCATTAAATACATATATACATTTCGCTAAAACTAGGTTTTCTGAATAATTTTTACAATATCAGGCCTTTTGAAATGAAACTGACTTACTCAACATTTCATTACAGATAAGGTTATTATTACGGACACAGTATAAGTCTAAATTTAAGTAGTCTTTTTAGTGATATGGAACATTCGTTCTACATAACATTTTTTAGTTATTCATGATTTTAGAAGGAACATCTATAGTTACATTTAAAGATAATAATGACTGGTTTTTTAAGATTAATGAGTGAAAATATACCCATGAAGTAATAAGTAATGAGAAGGCGAAAGCTCTGAGGAGTAGTTTGTTTAACTTCATAATACTAAATAATTCTAATCTAGAATAACATATTCTTCTGTTTTATTTCATTGGGTATTTTTTATACAGTATCAGTTTATGATAAAGCTTCAAGTGGTTACCAATCTGAAATAAAGATCTCAAATAGCTAATTAATTTATAGAAGGAATAGAATTTTTAAAAGTTGATAAGTAAACAATTTATTAACAAGCAAAATACAATATTGTTATCTGATAGTTTCAAAGAAGATGAAGACGTTTATTCTTTAATTCATGAATGACTTGTTCACTGGATAGTTTTCAACGGAATACTTACCAGTTATGAAGCTCAATCTACTTTAAATTGTAATATCTCAGATAGTTCTATGAATGAATATTTGTCTTTACAATCTATGGTTATCTATCCAAACGCAAACTAGTCTAGTTATTTTCACAAACCAAATTATAATTGATTGAATCTTAGAGATAGAATTCAAAGATTCCGCTTCAGGTATGTGAGAAAATACGAGAGTTGCAAACTAAACATACAAAATATGATCTTGATGGTGGTTTTTCTTTTAATTTAAAATGTTTTCGCATTTGTTTTGTTGTCATAATGTGCATATGAGAAAATGGCATATTTCTTTATTTGAATGATGGCTTCAAGATTATTTTACAGATTTGTGCCAACAAATTTTTTACCAATGAAATTAATAAAGACATTCGACACATGAATATTACTCGAAAGGAATTTCTCATTGATACAACGTTATATGTTTTTATTGAGAATGGTCGGAACCGTTGCTACTTTAATACGTAAAAGGAAGATTTGATGTAGTTTGTATATTATTATGACAAAATAAACACGACTATGCACAAAATATCTTGTTGTCACACAATACCTTGTATAAACAATTAATCGGAAATGATTGATATCCTTCAGTATTGTTGAAAATCATTTTATACTGTGTCGTTGATTCTCTCCCTATTAGCTCAGTATAATTAACTGCATTATTAAGTTCAATAAAGGATAGTTAACACTAATAAGCTTTAAATAGTTTCTACTCTTATTGTGGACTAATGTACCTCTAACAGAAAGACATTTAAATAAATAGGTTGTGTAGATATTCTCAATTTCAATATATTTTTCATTACCGCCAACATCAACAAGAGCCTCATTAGAAAATACAAAATAACCCACAGCTGTTTAACCCTGACCTAAAAACTCAACAGCAGTATCAACCTATAACTCTACACAGGGCTGAACTAAGGTCATGAAGTTCTAGAGATGAAAGCATTAGATTAAAATCACTGACTCAAGATTCAACAATCCACATCTCCACTTTTAGTAACCTGTTATGCTTCATGATAATCACTGATTGTTATCAATAACAAACATTTCGCTCTTAAAATGAATAAACACCAGTTAGTGTCTTGGATTTCCAGTTATATTTCTCGAATTTAAAACTTAAAAAAATATTTGCTAGCTATTAGAGAGTTTTAAAGCATTTGCATAATTCCAAAAAAGTACCAAACTAGAATAAAACAACTAACTAGTAGTTCATGATTTTCAATAATTCACTTGCTAAAATCAATCTAAAATGTTTTTACTAGTATAGGGGTTGTGGAGATTATTAAGTTTTTGATTGAGATCATGAACCGATTGATGTAAGACCATCACAGCTGAAAACCTGGAAGCAATGGACGGCCGTTTCGTCCTGCTGTGGGACTCCTCAGCAGTGCGCATCCACGATCCCTCCCTCGGGATTCGAACCCAGGGCCTTCGGTCTCGCGCGTGAACGCTTAACCAACTGGACCACTAAGCCGGCATCCAATGGTAATAGTTTCTAACAACAACCAATCCACGAAATTGCGCGACCAACTTCCGTTTTACTGAGGTAGATACCTGTCTCTACCCGACAAGGATTAGCTCCACTGGTCACGGTCTATGATCTCAATCAAAAACTAAAATGTTATTGTTATCACTATGTTTAACTAAAGTATAAATAAACTTACATTAATCATAGATAGATCATTAGATGAAATTCTTGAATATAATTGATTATTATTCTCATTCAAATTAGTGAAAAATGAAGGAAATTGTAAAGATTTCTCTTTTTCTTCATGGATATTATGCATGATTTGTTTATTAAAATCAATTGTATCTATACAATTATTAATAGAATCATTATGATCAGTATTACAAGTTGAATAGGCTAGATTTATATGATTCATTGAATTGAATGTAAGATTATTTATAGGTAATTTTAATATATTATTTGTCAGTAATGTTTTATAGGCTGATTGAATAGGATCATTTGAATGAGTTATTATATTTGGTAAATGATTATTTATAATAGAAGTTTGATCATTTCCTATAGATTGATCCATTAAATTATTAGATGGTAATATTTTATTATTATTATCATTATTATTATTATTATTATTATTATTATTATTATTATTATTATTATTCATTTGTTCATTTGTATTTATTGCTGAATTATGTAAATGTTGTCTTAAATTATCAGTTACATGATCAATTTTCTCCATTGGTATTATTTCAGTTGAATGATTTTGTTTTATTTCTTCATTAGAATTAGTATCATCTTTATGTGGATCATTTAAATGTTGAAATGTTTCAGGAAATATTTCTTGATTTCTAATTTCTAATGTTTTATTATTTTCATTAATTTCAGATTGATTATGTAATAGATTCATAGATGAATGATTATTGATTCTTTGAAAATTAGATAACATTTCTTTTTTTATTGTTTCAATACTTGTTCTTAATGATTGACCGACTAATTCAGATATATGTGGTTCAAGTTTTAATAATGTTTGTTCAATAATTCTTTCTTCTGTGTTATTATTATCAGTATTATCATTATTATTATTAATAGCAGTAGTAGTGATGCTACCGCGATCGATATCATCGCTACAATTGTTTCTATTCACTTCATTATCTAAACCTTTTTGTACTTTAGTTGATTTATTTGTTAAACTTCGACGAAATGCTTCTACGGCATATTGACTTAATTCACTAATTAATTTCTTATATTCTGAATTTATGTTAATAGTAGAAGAGAAACTTTTATTGAATAATTTATCTGTTTGGTTAAGTACATGTTCATCATCAGCATTAATCATTTGAATATCTGAATTCATTTCTACAACATCTTTATTCTCTATATTCTCTTCTGTATGTTCTTTTTCTTTCACTTCTTCTAATTCTTCACTTTCTAAATGCTCCACATCGTTTTTTGACAAAGATTTAGATAATTTTCTTATTTTTGGTTGATAATTTACACTATCATCTAATTCATAATCTATAAATCTGGTCATATCATTTTCGTTTGATATATCATTAACTTCCATTAAATCATCCATATTATTAGTTATAACTGGAGTAAAATGAAAATTCTGTTGTGGTAATATTTGTTTACGTCGTTTACGACGAATTTCAAATTCTTCTTTATCAGTATTATCTATACCATCTTCTTGAATTTGAATATATTGAGATGTTGATGTAGAAGAAGTAGAACTATTGAATGAATCAGAAAAATGATCAGTTTCTTGTGATTGATAACAATCAGTTACATCGAAACATTTATTCATATTATTATTATCATTATTATTATTGCTATTATTATATTGATGATAATAATTTAAATTTTCCTTATCATTTATCATAGTATTAAATGAATTAGATAATAATTTAATTTGAGAGAAATCTTGTTTTAATTTATCATTAGAATATTTTATATCTGATATTGGTGAATTTTTGGATTCATTTATAGTTAATTCCAATGATTGAATTGTTGATTGAGATGATAAATTATAATGTTTTTCTATTGATTTTGAATCAGTACATGTTATATTTAAATATTTTGTTATTTGATGATGATCCGATGATGGTTGATCAGTTTGATTTAAACCTGTTAAGAAAATAAAAAAATATTTTGATAATAATTAAATTTAATATAAATAGGGAGAAATATCTATGGAGAAAACCGGAATTTTTTAAATTATCCTGAAATATCTAAGAGTAGATTTATTGTCCTATTAAAAGAAAACAGTTTTTCAAAGGGGTGAAGGGAGGGAATAAATGGTACTTTTAAAATGTCAAACCATGGTTACGTAATATTATAAATTTTGAAAGTAGTTTAGTATTAATGTGCAAAGCAGTTATTTGTATTCATATGAACAAATTCTAATAAACGTCAAGTCAGTTCTACTGTACGGAGCTGAAACTTTGAGAACTACAACAACCACCATCAAACATGTACAAGTATTTATAAACAGTTGTCTACGCAAGATACTCAACATCCATTGGCCGGATACCATCAGCAACAGCCATCCATGGAAGAGAACAAACCAGCTTCCGGCTGAAGAGGAAATTAGGAAAAGACGATGGAAATGGATAGGACATACATTATGGAAATCAACAAACTGCATCACGAGGCAAGCCCCAAGTTGGAATCCTGAAGGAAAGCGAAAAAGAGGAAGGCCAAATAACACATTGCGTCGGTAAATAGAAGCACATATGAAAAGGATGAATAACAAGTGGTAAGAGCTAGAAAGGATTTCCCAGGACACGGTTGGATGGAGAATGGTGGTGAGTGGCCTGTGCTCCTACACGAGGAGTAACAGGTGTAAGTAAGTAAGCAAGTAAGTATATATTTTTTATATAAGCCTCATTCCACATAATATCCGTTTAACCTACTGCTTATCAGTGACTAAAATCTAAATGAAATTCTATTGTCATTCAAATTTAACAATTGATCTGTTAAATGATTTAATATCATTTTATATTGTATACAATACTAATTGGTTAACAAAAATTGATAAGAAAGTTCTGAATACAGGTAATCATAATATCTAGTAAATCTCATATCACATCAGTGATTTAAGTATATCTATAATGCAAGACACCGTTATCTAGTTCGAACAATACTTAGTAACTTAATCAACTAATAATTCATGAATTTTCTAATTTATTCAGTATTCAATAATCAACATTCAAACTAAGTGACATTAATAAGTTCATTTTACAGATTGAAATCATGAGTCAATTGAAGCTAGACCACCATGGAAAACCTGGAAGCACTGGACGGCTGTTACGTCCTAGTATGGGACTTCTCAGCAGTGTGCATCCACGATCCCGATCCTTGCGAGATTCAAACCCAGGACCTATCAGTCTCGCAACAGGCGAGTATAGTCTAATCATTAAACCTTTTAAGTTCTTCAAATTTAAGCCTTTAACTATATGGTTAGTTTAATTTCATAGAACGTATACAATTTAAAATATGGTTAACTAGCTACTCCAATCAATACTAGTTTATTTCTGTACTGATTAGTTCAAATCTAACTTAGCAAACAAAATTCTCCCAAATAACATCATGATAATCGTTAATAGTTCAACAGTATTGTTTGTTGTTATCTTTGAATATAATTAGCTTTTGTAATGTATTCAAGATAACAGACTAACATGATTTAATTGTTCAATAGGAAAAATTCCATTTCATAATTAGTCAACAATCTTTTCTCAAATATATCAATCATGTTTTTATTAAGTGTTATACTTTTAACACTAAAGAGTAAAACTGTATAATTTTTTATTGACTGAATCCAGTGGAGGGGGGAATCATGAAATGAAATAACCGTCCAGTGCTTCCAAATTTTTCATTGTGGTCTAGCTTTAATTGACTCATGATCTTAATTATTAAATTACTATAATATCCACAAAAATTCCTTTCTGATATTATATATCTCTTTACAACTTATATATTTAATTAGATTATTCGTAATTATTGAAATAGGAAAAAAAGAAGTGATTTTCTGTACAACGCGTTATTGCATAACTGTAACCATGTTTTTTTTTCTAAAATTTATGAGTAAAGAAAAAATAAGTCAACTTTATTATAAAAAGATAATAGAGTAGCATTCATTCCCTTTATCATTGGTTTTTATTCTACTTCGTAGGTAAGTAAAGAGAGAGAAGAAGAAAAAAACAGATATTTTTAAAGATATACACATGTGTATAATATAACCATTTAACAGTGTATCATAGTTCAATTAAAGTTAAAACTTTTATTAAAATGTTATTAACATATATGCACAGTTTTAATAGTAGTATATATATATGTTATTTATAAAATAAATAAGAACGGCGAAGAATGATGGTGTATTCTTGTCTTTCGATCAGTATTATCATTTTATGTAATATATATGTATCATATTTCAAGAACTGAATCTCGAGGGAGAATAAAAAATGTTTAGTAAATAATGTTTTCATATTATAATATAAAAAGTTTAGGCAGGAAGAGAATATAAACAAGAAACAGAATAATAACATTAATTTCCATTTATTTCTATCTTATAAATTAATGTTCTGTGGATAGAGATGGAAAGGTGTGATGCATGTTAATGAGTGAGAAAAGGCGAGAAACCTTTTTAAAACTTTATTTATATATTCACGTTATTTAGTCCCTTAAGACCAAAAGAAAATGTGGAATATTTTTTGAAAATTCTTTTCCCAGCCTAATTGGTTCGGTAAATTTAAGCGAATAAAGAACTATATATATATATCATTTCGTTCAAGCCAACTTATCCTTACACACACATAGTATAAATGTTATGTGTGTATGGATAAGTTGACTTAAACGAAATGGTAACGGAAAACTCGTAACGTTATATTTATGTTGAAATTCATCTGAAACCTTTCCTTAAAAGTTATTTCTTTACGCAACACAACATATTTATATAACACTAATAATACTGCATCAATAAGAGTATGAACCAAATGATATATGTTCTTCAAATAAACCAAAATCTTTTGAGTAATAATAGTCATGGTATTAGTGGTAGCAGTCTTAAAAATAGTATTAATTGGCATTCTTTTCTGGAATAAGGAAAATGTTTCTTCATCAATTAGTTTATTTAATAAAATCATCATTCACTATCGATACTAAAAATTATTATTACTGGTAAATGATGTTAAATTATCAACCATTTAATTTAATTACAATCATCAAAGTAGGAGAAAATTTTATTCTACAATGATGAATAGTACTTTTTTTAAAAATAATAATGTCACTGTTGAACTAAAGGAAATACAAGAAGAAAATCGTCTGAAACCACTTTGTGAAAATACTAAGAATAATTGAGATATTCAACAATGAGTCATAAATAAATACAATCATTTGTGAAAATATATGTAATTTAATGGTTGAATTCATAAGTCAATTGAAACTGAACCACCATATAAAACTCAGAAGCACTGAACGGCTATTTCGTTCTATTGTGAGACTCCTCAACAGTGCTCATCCGCGATCCCATCCCGCAAGATTTAAAGCCAGGACCTATCAGTCTCGCGAGCGAACGATTAATCTGTAAACCAATGATCTGGCATCCAACGCTGTTAATGTCTAACTTCAACCAATCCACGAAATTATAATTATTTATCTATTTAACTGAGTGAATGGTGTAAAGTACAAATGGATTACTACAATTCATATCTTAAAGAAATAATATATAATTGTACTTCATACATTGATGTACGTTCAATCACAGTATAGGAATGTTCTTCGTTCATACATCTGTATATTTTTTAATTATCATAGGAATTTTTCAATGATGAAAAAAAGGAATTACCTATTTTATTATTACCAGTAAAACTCACAAAATAACTAACAAAGAGAATAACAGTAACAACAAAGTTTGTAATATTCCCCCCCCCACACCCTCAAAAATATCTAATGCTTTCTATCAGTGTTTTTTTTTGTTCTGGAAGATAAGTATAGAGACAACTCAGAAAAGAAAAAATATATATATAACCAATCGACACATTCAGTTGTTAGCTAAATTTCTCAAAAGACTGATTATACGACAGGATTTATTGTGTTTGACAGTTTGATTGACTTGATTACATATAACTAATATTGTGATGTTTAGAGATAGTTGATTGCTTTGTATTTTTTTTAAAGATATACATTAATATTAAAACATATTGACGCCAGTAAATGTCAACATTATCATCGTCATCATCATCATCATCATCGAGGCCCGTCATTGACCATCATTCCTTTACATCTTATTGATATATTTTGTTGAAATCTAAGTTATCTTCAAGAGTTGTCTGTCAGTTGTTTTTCAATTTATGTCTCCTGTATTTTTATTTCGCCTTTTTTCTGTATAGTGAGATTAAATTTTGACGAATTAGTTCATCTATCTACCAATCTATCATTTGTAATTAGATAATAAAAAGTTACTTTACTTTTAGAAAACTAAACTATCTATGTGATTTAAATTTTTCACAAGTGAAGTAAATTAGCAGGACAAGTGTAGCATAAGGTTTTGATGACATGGTATGTATTTGTGCTCAATTGTTGAAGTAAAACAATACCAAATGAATCCAGATATTGATCTCAACTTTCTTACTGTAGGGAACAGTAATTTATAACACTACCTTTAAATTCATTCTATTTAAGTTCTTACATACATAGTTATCTTAGGCCTGTGATCCTCTTGCTTAGGTTGTTTTTCCATTGACTTTCATCTGTAAATACAACCTAACACAACGCATGTAGTGCTTATTTTATTAATCAGATCCAAATAATAATCCTTACATTCACCTAACCATCATCAGCAACACACATAACAATAACTGGAAAAAAAGAATACAAACCAATTCTAAGTTGTCATCATCATTACAATATGCATAATTTGTGTCATAATATTTTCGAAATTGTTGCTTATCTATTATAACAATTGATGGCATTAATCGTCTTTTTAAAAAAGATGGAGAGAGAGAGAGTGTGTTCGTTAAATAATTTCATTCAACAAGTATAAATTAACCTTTTGGTAGCTATTTGACCCATAAACAAAATAACTACATAAACACTTACACATAAACATATACAAATGTAGAAATAGCCACAGATACAAACACGTGTATGTACATTAACATGGTAAATATAGTTTTAATTAATCATGTTTCTGTTACTAGTTACAATTGAAAAGAATAAAATTTTATTAACGATAATTAATGATTAAATATGATAAGTTAAAAGAATCATTTACATAGAGAATTGATTCCATGTGATAAATGTATTATGCAACTGATATGATCTAATATGTTAAGGTGTGAAAACTTACTAATTCAAAATAATAACAGTAACAACAAGCTTTTGAAAATTCAATAAGATAAGTTCAGCGAAGAGTTCTGTTTTTGGCGAATTCATTATCAAAGCTGTATAATCGTAAATATGTATACTTATTTTTATAGGATGATAATAATACTGATAACAAACTTCTGTTAGACATAGTGACAGTGAGGTTAATTATAAACAAAGGTATTAAAAAATTTTTATAAAGCAAGGAAAGTTATTCCATGTTATGAAAGAATTTCTATTCCAACTCCATAGATGACCGAGATATTGTATTAAGGTTTACGAATATATATCTTAAAGGTCACAACTAAATATAATGTTCAACAGTTCCATACTATGATGAAACAACCGTTCAATGCTTCCAGATTTTAAATGGTGGTCTAACACTGATCCGTTCATGATATCAATCTAAGTTCAATAATCTATAAAACCCTATACTGATAGTTCTTCAGTCATTTAAAAAAGACCACCGTCATATTAATCGAGTTTCTAAAAAAAATTTCATTAAGTTGCTCAAAAGTTAATATTCAGCTGTTATGAACACTTTCCAGCGAAAAAACTTATCACTAGTATTCAGTGATTTCAGTTATTTAATATTATTCTCAAACCAGTGATCATTACTTATATAAAGTAGTTTGATTTTCCTGAAGTGTTACTTTTAAGGATTTTATTCCACTTCATCTAAAGTGATAAACACAAGCTGGCAATTTTTTGTACGATACAAATTCCACGTCTTTTTACGATTATTTATTTTTAATGCTTGATCTTAATCCATCAGAATACTTTCCAAAAAATAATAATGACTACAAGACATAAACAACCTTATGATTGAAATAATTAACAAAACCTCATATTTATGATTCAACTATTATAATACATAAATGGGTAGCTATGTAAATCACAGTACTGTATCGAATAGGCTAATAAGTAAAAATCAATTTCTTGTAGTTTGATATATAAAAATAAACCGAAAACAAAGTTGTTCATTTAATTTTGAGTATATCACATTTAAGTAAACTCAAGAAGTAACAATCACATTGTCTGATGATGACACCTTAAGATGATGATCTATTAGGTCGTAAAATATAAACAATAAACATTGTGAGATACAGAGAATTCATTTAATTATGTTGTAAATCTTCTGCATCCTTTTTTATAACCACCATACATATAAATGAAACTATTATAAGGACCTTATATAGTATGACTCAGTTTATTAGTAGAACTAATAATCATCGTCATCACTATTTTCCATACTCATAAATGTTTAATTCATACAGCAATAGAACTAATGACACAATCATTTACAGATATTATTTGTAAATATGGTAGACGAAATGACATAATTACTAGTATTTACAAAAATAAATATATCAGTTATTGTATAGAGAACCTAGAAAAGACAAGATTAAATAAATAAGCATTATCCTACAACTTTGTTATTCTTGACTCCTATAAACTTATCAAAATAAGTAAATGTATAAAAGTTACATTCTTCATTACTTTAAACTTAAATAATCATATATTCGTTGTATCAGGATTTGTAATGGAAATTTAAACAGGTGATCTGTAGAGAATTGTTTGATCTAAATATAACTTTTCTTCACCGAGTAGTATATACTGGAGAGCCACTGAAAATTAAAAAAATAGTGAATACTCGTTTCTTTTTAGTTTAACATTTCTTTATATATCAAAGTAGCTCATGATAGATTTAGACTTTCAAGCTGGGATCTAAAAGTTTACATTTCCAATTACAGCCGACCAATGATAAACCATGATTATCGTTCCGATGTTATGGGTGATAATTATTTTACATGTAGCATGGTTTAACTGTACAGATTCCAACATGTTATTAATACCTTGGAAACGCACTTCAAAGATAATCACCAGTGAGTACATGATTTTGTGTAAATCTCTTATTGTGTAATAAAAATATTTCCACGTAGTATACATCATACTCTTTTAACTATCTTTTTTAGATAACTACTGTTTACTTAATGATTCTAATGAAGAAATACTGAACTATCAAACCAGCTGTGTATTGAGAGAGGGAAAGTTAACCATAAGTGTTACTGGCTGATGATTACATTTGAATTACGTAATAATAGGTAAATATTCATTTAACAAATGATGAAAATTGTCATTTAGATTTAAATTGTGATGTCAGATAATAAAATGAAGTATGCCAGACAAATTTTTAAATATTAGACGAAGCAATAACTAAAGTAATTCACAACCTCATCAAAAAAGAGGTTACGAGAAAACACTAGAAAAGAAATCATCTGTTATGTTTAGAAACCCTTAATCAAATTCTAACTGTAAGTAGGTTATCTGGTAAACATTTGACTGAAGTATAGTAAAATGTATGTAAATCATCTAATTTGTAAACCTGAATTGGTTTAATCTTCAGTAATAGGAGGAATTTATAACTTAAAATAATGGACTCGACCAATTAACTTTATCAGTATAGGATTACAGAGATTGTTGACTTTCATTAAAATCACAAACCGATCGAAGTTAGACGCCCATTCAAAAACTGGAAGCATTAAACGACCGTTTCGTTCTAGTATGAAAATCCTTTGTTATTTAATCGTTATTGCTTCATTGTCATAGTGGATGACTCAATTAACATTTATTTTGCCAACTATTACGTTCTATTGACATGTGCTACAGACGTCTTCAGTATAAATTTCAAACGAGATTAATTTTCCAGCAAACTGGACAATAAATTTTTATTTCAAAGTTTACCAGCTCAGTCATTCAATGATGCTTGAGTGAACTATTAAAATGACTTACTGTTAGACAAGTTCATTGTAATCTAAAAGCTGTGAACAAGTTATTATACTAAAAATTACTATACAAATCTGCATTTTTTTATGAAACAATCGAATCCCTTATCTAATCATGTTAAAATCCATATCTTATCAATTGTTGACGTGGTACTAAACAATTTATGGTAAAAACCAGTTTCCATGTTGTTTCTTTTCACGTATTTACTGAATTTTGGCAAAATCATTTAATCAGTGACGTGTGACAACGAATTAAGCCGGTTTAAATGGTTATTGCTAACTAGTCTCTGGTAAAATTAGTGGATGATTCAATATTCAGTAGTTTTTAAATGGCTTTCTTGCTTATGTTTGATCAAAATAAAAAAATTAAACTAGATTTGATTCCAAAGTGTTCATACCTTTAAAGTACTGAAAGTGGAACTAGACTAACCTAAGAGTAGCAGTCATGGAATATGAGCGAAGACCTTGGGGGGTGCTATGGTCTGTAACAGCGGTATTCACTCATTACTTCGATAGTGAATTCTGATTTTCGTAATAACTGGATGTAGAATACACAAAAGAGATATTAAAGATAAAGTCATCACCGTAACGATCTTGAGAAGTGGAATATATTTATGAATTAAATATTTCCAACGTATTACTCGAATGTCTAGCACGAGGTTCTTCAAGAAAATAAACGATCGTACACTTTAATGTCTACAATTGTGTTCAAATGAATGTATGATAAGTGACTAATTTTCCTCTTTTTATTTATTTCTAAATATATCATTCCCAAGATACCACTAACTGTATTCAGTTTAGTTTACTGAAAGGGTTTAAGTTCCTTCATTAATTACGAGTTAACCTTTCTCTCAGAAGTCACTAAACCCAAGTATAGTCATCGAATGTAGATAAGCATTACAAACACATTTTCATGGTACCACATGACTTATATTCACATCCCAAATTAAATTCAATACGTGAATACAACTTGATATTTGTTCAAAAATTGTTTATGCTACAACTTTATTTTCGAGTATTTTGATGGTGATTACTTCATTGAAGAACCACGAACTGGACTGGCGGTGAAAACATTGTAATTTTTGTTATTTAATTTCCTAGATCTTTACATATATCATTTTATGTTTAATGGTAGAGCCTTATTTTTGTGACTGTTCGTAAATGTTATGACAAAAGTACCCATGAAATCCTAAAAGCATTTAAAATAATTGATAGGCAAAGTGTACCACTTTTGCTCCATTTTGCAGAGGTCATTACCATCAAGAGCTTTCGACCTGGCCTATGTATACAGAAAGAGTGGTAAACCTATCATTGCCATGATAAGATAGTCATATTATTTTAACGTTTGTTAGTTAAATTATCTTTCAATTAGAGTTTAGGACTTAAAGTAATAATCCCATTGATCTTCACCGATGAAGTTGGCTTTAATTTTATGTTAATTAGGTGCCTTGTTTATCACTTATTTGTTTTTACTCATTGTCTCTTTATTATCATTTCAAACTTCATTCATTTCTCCATTGTTATGATTTCATCCTCAACATACAAGTATTAATCAGTCTTAACTGTTATGTCATATATGTTATTCCCTTTTGTTTCTTAAATTGTTTCGAACTTAACTTCATTGATTATAATATTGAAGTAAATTAAGGCAGTTTACATCTGATGAGAAGCCTCAAAATGTAATAAATTCACTGTACTCAGCAAATTTTGTCCTTCTCATTTTGTTAAGATTGATCAGGATGCATGAAATGACAAATCTTTTCAAAGAAAACTTATTAACTGAGAAGAATGATAAGTCGACAGGGACACACAATTCATGTCACTGACAGTATTTTTATTTGCCTACTGTCATATCCAACTATAAAGATGATTACAATAATGAAATTGTGACGATGTATTTTGATATACTTGACTTGTTCGAGCTATACAACCAAGGTACTACTCGTTCATCACAACATTAATCGTTATGTCGAAGAAATCCAATTTTCTCTGAACTTCTAGATAAACTTTACCTTAGAGTTTAAGACCTGTATCTTGTAAATTGTTTTCAACTACTAATCTTTAACAACAGTATACGCTAATGTTATTGTCACTGAACATTTATGGCCAGATTATATACCTAATACATAGTATACATTCAATAAGAGATACTCAGTTATATGCTAATAGTTAACTAATTACAAATTAATACAATATAGATATATAAGATTCGACAATATTAAGTTATATTAGATGACAGTTGATAACTTAGAAATAATATCAATGGAACTGCAGATTTATATCACAAGTTATCAAAATATCAAAATCTTCATAATGACTTACCATATGTTTGTTGAACAACATCCATTTCTTTTAAATTCAATATTAATATTCTCTTTTTATATGTAGATCTAGATTTAGACTATTAACCAACTAAACATTTGTTATTCAATGATATTCTAAGTTATATAATTACGTTGTGTAATACTACTAATAATGATGACAGTAGGTATTGTTAATAAATTTCGAATATTTAAAAAAGTAATTTAGGTGAAAGTTTGTATAGATTTATATGTACGTATATATGTGTATGCCTAGTTGGTTTTTTGGAGAAACTCCAAAAATTAATAAAGATTGGTCATCATTAATATCATTATAAAGTCGTTATTGTTAGAATAATACTACTCACTGTTTGTCTGGTCATCTCAATGATTCTGTCTGTTCTACACACATAAAAACATATATATACTTATGCACAGATTTTTATTTAGTATTGACTTCTCCCTTTAAAGTTATATTGTTTATTGTTACTAATACTAAATATAGTGGTTTTGGCCTCGTAATATATGTTACTTTTTTTCTAACATGATGGTTAACAATGAATTTCAAGGTACAAAATGAAGGGGGGGAGGCAAACAGAACATATAAAGTAGATTACTAAATACAATATATATATATGTGTGTATGACAGTTGACAAGTAATTTTTTCTGTCATTTGTTGTTACAAGTCTATATAACACAGCTTACAAAAGAGTTTGATGATAAACACAGTCAAGACATGAGCCAATAAATGTGAGAAGCGATGTAAACACGTGCAAAAATAAACTCTATAGTTTTTGTTTGTTTATCATTCTCACAAGTTAGTTAGTATTAGTGACAAAGGCAACTTTTCTTTATGAGCATTTCAATGATGTGGTTTTTCTGCTCTTCCTTCCAATTCAGCCTATTGCCTTTAATGACAAAAATTCTTACATGCTCACACCTATACACTAATATACGATAAATAATTTGTGTACATTTAATAGGCTAACTAACATAGATATACATATACATTAGCGAGTTGTTTATCCTATCACCAAATCTCATTCATCTGTTTCGCTTACTACCTTCTTTCAAGGATGTTTATTCTCAAATCAGAAATTTTTGAGAAATTTTTACTAACCATTTTCTTTGTTTATATATATATATATATATATATATATATATATATATATATATATATATATATATATATTATATATATATATATATATATATATATATATATATATATGGATGGATGTTGCTCAACGATATTTTTAGACGGAATTTAAACCTTCGGGTGAAAACACGTGTGTTTTCCTTCCATAAAGTAATAATCTATACTGCTGAAGTCACGTGTTATATAGATATGTTTATAAACGTTAAATACGTTCATGTTTAACAATAGCTTTACATCATGATCTGGGATAAGCTTAAAAACAATTGAAAATCAATTACAACTGAACAGCACTTTGGTTTTAATCCAATACTACTCTGTGGTGGAGCAAAGTTATAAAACCGATATAGGATTGAACACAATCGATTACTTCATGAAATGATTCCATATCTTCATCGTTTTCAACCCTGATATTGATCTGATAAAAATATATGAAAACAAGACAGAATATATTTGACAATTTGTCATGAATTCTTAAAGGAACATCAATTAATGTTTCCAGTTTCGTATATTAAGTCTCATAAATACATTTAACTAGAGCAAAGTAAATATTTTGATTTGAAATATGAATATTTTTTGAATTCGAAATTTGTTTGGATCAAGGTAATATTAAATTCGCTTGAAAAAGAATCCATTTGTGTTCAAATGCTTAAAGATCCGAAATATCGATCAATAGCGGAAAGTATTTGGGTCATTAAGGTATGAAATAAACTATTGTCTACAATAAACAGTATGAAGTTAAGTTCCATACTAAGGAAAGTGTCAATGATATCGATTTGTCATTACAGAACTAATCATATCCAGAATAACCCTTCCTTTTTCTTTAAGTTACTTTGAAAAGCTTTGAATATTGTCGAATTCAGTAACAAGTAAAAACAAATATTGAATGGAAAAATTTGTCTTAAATTCCCTTTAAACTAATAGATTATAGTTAGATACTATTTGAAAAGTTATCTCTTATGGTGACATAATAGTCTATAAAGTGATTAATATCGGCCTTAACTTGATCATTATAATATCATATAGGTTATTCAACATTTAGAAAGATTTATATTTAGTTATCATATAAATGAAACCATTTGTAAACAATGTCAAGATATGAAAAGTAGTACCATTTGAAAGTCAGTATATTTATTTTCGTTCATGCAATAAAATATGAATTTACTTTTCATTACAAATGAACATAAATTGATGAATCATTGAAAACCTAGGGGTTGAATGATGTGTAATATTGTTAATGTATACTGTTCAAATGCTACGATTTGGTTACCATTCATTGTTCACCACTTTTGACTGATAGGTCATCTGATGTTGATTCATAGTGAAAACTACTTTCAACGATACAAAATTTTCCACAAAACCTCATAGAAATGATAAAAAAAAATGTGTAAATATTTTGTTTTTCTTTTCAGTACATAACTATCCATCATCTGTGACAAAAAGTAACGGTGGCAACAAAAAACGTAAAAGTAATTCAATACGAAAATATCTTTTTTCACATTGATTTAAATATTCAACTTTTAAAGTTTGTGTAATAAGTTTAACTTCAGCCTTACTGATTTCTTTTACCAAACCCTATTTACAACTCATGAAGTTATGTAATTTGTGTCATTAAAAGCTTAGTAGATTAATTTGCTCTTGTTTATTGGTATCATTATCGCTTGAAGATGAAAACATGATAAATTAGATAGGGAGGTTTATATGATGAATAATATATCTAACCCATGATCGAACGTTATTCACAATCCTTATATAGAATAATAAAACTAATCAATTTTAATGAATTTTTAAAAAAATATTTTTGTATATTTCTAAATTGGTCTTTTAATAAACTGATATTAGTTGGGTAAACCATTCAAACTTAGCAAACACTAAGCAAGTGATTTGTTTTCTAGTTTGAGATTCTTCAACTGAACGTAATCATCATTCTACCTAAAATCTAACCCATGTACTTAAAAAACGAATAGTTATGAAAAGGAGCGAAAAATAGTGGGCAGTTGGTTCAATCAAGTGTCTTAAATAACACACTTAACAATGTCATCTTAGATCAGAAATTGACTGAGGTGGAAATTTAAACCAGTATACTCCAATTTAGTAATATAAAGTCAAAGAGTTTACAACAGCTTAGTTTATTCTTGATCCAGTCACTCACGATGCGCTTTGTTGAGGAATGTCGAAATCGGAGGAAAATGTCGTCCGGCTTTCTTTGGTTTTCACTAGTTATTTGACTGAATTCACTTAACCATGGTTTATTATTAAGTGTCAAAAATATCATGATTTTCCAGTCATTGACAGTGATAGATTTGTATTTCATTGAGTCTAAGTGACTCGAATCCACCAGAGAGCATCAGCTACCACAAGCGTCAACCTAGGCTTTACTGACGAGCACCACATAGCGCAGAACTACCTCCAACCATATAATATAAAGTCACAAATAGTAATGATCTCCAGAATAAATAAACAGAGACTTTCGGCAATTCAACAATCCAATCGTTCCCACACTTATCGCACAGATACTCGGTAAGTAAGGGGAATAAATATAAACTATTGACTATAAATAAAATATTCATCTGATTAAGGCCGTCACCCACATATCCGTCTATTTGTATTACGCATTACTTATTTACACTTTTATTTTACCTTAGGCAATTGATTTACTTACATTCACTCTCAAAGTCTTATTACTCCACATAAGGATTGAGCAAGCGTTTGGAAATGTATATTGTGAACTTATCAAACTTAAGTCAACAACAACACTGATAAAATCTAATCACTGGGAGAATTGTTATAAAGTCATCGTCTAATCTCTAGAAAAGTCATTTGATGCTTAAAACTAAGAAATTAACCGAGGAAGATATCAATTTTAAAAGAATATTATTCCAGCCTTTTTCTATTTCTTGAAGGGAACAAAAAAACATCTAAAGGGGAAATTAATCTCAGTCTATCATTTTAGAGTGAAAGGCAAATTAGGAAGAAGAAGAAGAAGAAATAGTAGTAGTAGTAGCGTAAGATAAGACAGCAATAACGAAAAAAACAATAAATTACGCGCAAAATAACGGTCAATTAAAGAAGTTATGGATAAGAGTGATAGAGAAACAGGACACATTGATTTTCTTTAAGACGTTATGTTTATTATCTCTACCGTTTTATACCATAACGGATAATAGTATGATTGGTTATTTTGTTAATAAAACTAAAAAAACACCAAACAACAAAGAATAAGAAATTAAGAAAGAAGAAAGTGATTTCCTTAAGAAGTGAATTTTTTCTTTCTCTTAATTTTGAAATTATTTCTTACTACTTTTATCTACGCATTTTATAATTCTTTGTAGAGAGTGACCTATTTTACATTAAATATAATTAACTTTTTTGGTTAGTATTATTTCGTATAGGAAATGGAAGGTTTGTAGAGATTGTTAAATTCTGTAGTTTACATTACGAAGTGAACTTAGCTAGACAACCTATGAAAAATAGAAGACAATGAACATAAATTTCATCCCGTTATGGAACTCTCCAAAAGTATATTTCCATGTCCTCAATAGGCATTAAATCCAAAATCTCCAGGTTTTGCGTTAAGCGCTCAAATTTTATACAAATGAGTCGACTTCCAGTGATCTACATATCTAGTCTCAGTTAGCTCATGTTATCGGTATTGGTGGGCAACTACTTCTCACACGACAGAAATGAACCCCACTGGTCCCAACTTCTCAAAAAAACTCCATGAACCATCAATCTGAATATTTCGCTATTGGGTACATGATTAGATTGATAGAAGTAGAAAGAGAAGAATCTGTAATTACATTATGAAAATATTATTTTATTGAGATTTGTAAACTGTTTCATTGAAAAAAATCAATAAACTTCCTATAGCTAGTGGATGTTTCGTCCTTATCCTAGGTTACTTCATCAATAATAATAATAATAATAAAATAAACAAGTTTGGCAATTTACCTATTTATACACAAATGGATAGGTAGGGAAATCATTTTCACTGACTAAAATAACAAGTTATCTAATGATTTACAAACTCACTGTTAATTTTAGTACTATAGTACTGGTTGCAACATACCTTTTAGTGGAATCAATTGTTTCCGTAGCTAGACTGAAAACATAGTTTTCATGTAAACTGCTGACATAAAAAAATTAGTAAAAATTCTTTCCATATTCTAAGTAGAATTTCTACTTATGTAAGTGTTTCATTCCAATAACATGAACTTATGAAAGCCTTTATATAAAAGTCTTTTTCATTTATTATGCAGATATTGTATCTTCCTTTTCCAGAAAAATTCATACGATCATTGGTCAATTAGATGAAAGCACATTAAGACTTAGTACTATGTACATGGTTTTCATGCATACATTTCTGGCAAATATACAAGTGAACATCAAGGAACACTGATTGAAATGAATTGTCAGTTTATACATTACTTACAGCCAAATATCGTTTTTATAACAGTGTAATTAATATATTACAAACGGAAGTCATGCACAAAAATAACGAATTGATATTATCTGATTACTAAAATAACCAACTTTTTATTCGGCTAAAAATCCAATATGTAAGGTAGTAAGTATGATCCCTTAACCAAAATAAATCATCTGTTCAATAAGTATCCAGTTTAATTAAGTCTCTTTATCTTTCGATAGTTCATAATGAAGTTGACATCCAATTATTTTTATGATTCAAAATTTAACTTCCTTATATCTCTACTATGCATATATATAATGATGTGTACACTAATCTGAATAGTGTTTCCTTTAGTTATTCATTTTCTATTGAATTATGTCTTCTTTAAACCCCATAATAATAATAATAATAATAATAATAATTGTATAACTCTAATGAAATATGGATAATTGACTTTTATTTTAAATAGTTAATAATAATTGTCAACACAAGGTCATATTAAAGAATTTATTCGCTTAATGACCTTAATATCCGGTTCGAAAAGATGTTATAAGGCAAAAAAAAAGAAGAAAATTTAGAAGAGTAAGACAATGAGGATAGGCATAATGGAAAAAGGTGTTAGGTTGGAGCCTTATCATGAAATTGTTTAGCTAAAGGCAATGAAAAAATAAAAATACAAAAATTGAATGTGTTTTCTTAGTTCTTTTGTACTTGTATGTAAGTCTATGTGTACGTATGTGTTAAAAAGGAAGGGAAAGAGATGAAAATAAAAAGAAGAAATAGGTTACTGTATGACTATTGAACGAATTTCTAAAACTAAGATAGTCATTAAGTCTATTGATAGTAAATTAGTCCTTTAAAAAAATATATAATTTGATCGAGAATTATGTTTAAAGAGAAATAGCAAAACATATTTATTTAATTTAGAGAACTGAAAAAGTGTAAAAAGCATTGACGATCAGTATGTTGATTGAAATTTCGGTCGCAGTTTGTGTCCTACTAGTAATGTATGAAATTTCAGTTATAAGTTTTATTTACTTAAATAGATTCATGTTGATTCTGTATCAATCCAAGATGATGTTCATCAGTTAAGGAACAATGAAAATAACAATCAGAATTCGATAATTGATTCATCTTAGTTTATGGTGGTTAAATAGCTTAGCAGTTACGAGTCAATCATGAAACAATTTTAATACATGTATATCAAATTCTGAAGTTTGGTAGCTACCCTGTAAACGTGTGGGATGTAAAGTTAGCTGGTTTAAAGATTAGTATCATGTTAGCCGTGGTATCAGAAGGTTCTGAATTTCATCTCATAGAGGGTTGTTAGTGCATACGTTTGCAGAGTTTCAGTCTGGAAAGAGATAGATGTAATTTTATTCTACATTCTTTGGCTTATATCTTAATTTCCACTAATTAATTGGAGTAAAAGCTGAAGTGTTTATGCTACTTCTCACGATCAAAATCATACTGGTTATGATAAGGTAACATAGTTCATCACATTCATATTTTGTACTCCTCATTTATGCCAAATTTAACACAATTTTTGCCTATATCATCATATTGCACTTATATCGATGGCAAGTTCTATGTATTGTTATTTGTCACATGTCAAAATTCCCTTTAAGTTTAAATTGTTGCGAATAATTATATCTCTTATATTACATAACAGTCCTACCGAATTATATCCACATCACTTCATAGTTAATTAACAAGAAATGTGTTTAATCACTAATTTGTTAAAACAGTTTCACACAGACACAGACAGTTTATTGATGAACCTTTTACAAAGTACAAGTTATAACCATCCTTACTCAACAAACCTCAGTGCAAAAGAAAATTATGGTAGAACAAAAAGTCAATATAACAACCATCTATGAGTTTAAAGTGTTATATTCAAGATTTATACAGCGGCTTAATAGCTACGGGAGTAAATTCTACAACTCCTTTACCTACTATAAGACTCCTCAGAGGTTCATGCTCACAATTCCACCGGAGATCAAATGAAGGATATTTAGGTCTTATGTCTAACCATTAGGTTGTTGAATCAATATCTAATGGTTTACTTTTCTAATACCTCAAAATTTTTACTGAGTATCAACCAGCATAAAATCTAGTTTTCGAACTATTCAATAATTGACTATAACTACTTAAAACCGAAACATACTAAATTTAATATTAAACTACCTAGATCAATGATATCATTACAATTTAAACTATCAAATTTATGATAAACATTCAGAAATAGACAATCTGATAAATTTTATTATATCATAATAAAAGTTCGAGACGAACGGTACTGGGTTTGAGTCCCCGAGTGAATATCAACTCTGGGGTGCAGGTACATCCAGCTGACGAGTCTCAAATAGGACGAAACATGCGTCCTACCTTTTGCTTCTAACCACTATCCATCTTTGTTTAAGAAGCTTATGACTTAAAACTATATCGAGGTAATCCGCACAAGATGCCCATATACTAACATGAGACTGATCAATTGCAGTCCTAAATAACAGTCGGAAGATACAAGTAAAACAACACTAAGTATCTTTAAAGTTTATTATTAATATAATGAATTTTCATTAGCCTAAATATAATTTTTGTAAAGAATAATTATTTATACTATACATATTAAACATAAATCAATCAGTAATAATAATGTAATCTTCATATTTCTAATTTATATCTGGAATAAACACAATAGGACGAAACGGTTGTTCAATGCATTCAGGTTTTCAATAGTGGTCTAACATTAATCGGTTTATGATCTCAATCAAACAACCACAAAAAAATTACTTTTTTTAAAAAAAATTTAAGGTCAAACTAAATATATGTTAACAATGAATTAAACGTTTCATATGATCGTAATGATTGAAAATTGTCTAGTCGACAACAACAACGGAAAATACAATTTGAACTGGTTTGTATAAAAAGTTACCGATTTGCTTTCTCTTATCATTGAATTATTAAAGTATTTTTTTATTTTACAAAAATGTATGATAATAATAATAATAATAATAGTTACCATTATTATTATTATTATTATTATTATTATTATTATTATTATTATTATTATTATGAATAATGTATTAAATGTTAAATATGATAATTAGTTGGTAAATTAAATGAACTCATTTTTCATTACAGGATAGTACAAAATGGATTGTATTGTATTTAGACATGGAAATGAACTTAAAAAATATATTAGTGAAGTGTATCAAAATAAAAAGTTTAATATATGTCATCTCATAATGACATTTTGTTTGTTTTTCAATAAATTTTTATTATCAGAAGGGGTTTTGTGGAGATTTTAGAAATTTCACAGATTGAAATTATGAGTCAATTGAAGCTAGACCATCATGGAAAACCTGGAAGCACTGAACGGTCGTTTCGTCCTAGTATGGGACTCATCGGCAGTGCGCATCTACGATCCCGCATCCCACGAGATTCGAACACAGGACCCATCAGTCTCGCACGCGAGCGCTTAACTAACTAGACCACTGATCCCGCATCCAATGGTGGTCTAGCTTCAATTGACTTATGATTTCAATCTGTGAAATTTTTATTAAATTTATTTGGTAGTGATAGTTAAATCATATAGTTTATATTATGAACTGACAGTTAGAAAAGATTGATGAGCTACTTTGTTTTAACATGGTACTTTATAGAGTTGAACATTTTATATTATATCAAAGATTAAACTAAGAACTTTCAGATCTATTTTCAACCTCTTGATGTTTAGATCAACAAGTTCAAATCCGATGGTTTACATTGCTATCTTCAATTAACTTGTAAATTATAAAATTTAACATCCTGCAGAAACTTTTAACACTATTAACAACCACGTGTTCATAAATGAGTGATTTTGAGCAGTGATTCTCAAGTAAGAAGTTATGATCAGTGGAGTTCAATCAAGTCAGGTTGGGGTTAGATACTTACCAATAACATTAAAAGATGGTTGAGCAATATTACATATTTATTGAAGGTAATATCTGCTAGTCACCAACAGATTCTTCTTTTAAAATGCTTGTGACTATATGGAAGTTTCTAGGTGATCCAATTAGGATGCACATATGCTAAAAGAGGCTAATCGATTGTAATTCTAATCATCAATAAAGGGAAAATTCAAACCATAACGTATTGATCAACCTACACAATCATTTGAACTAATTTATTGACTGGATGATAAACAGACCACACATTTCTATTATTAATATAACACATTAAATACATTCGATCATTCAATCTCAAACTATAATTTTGATCTAAAATTTATTTAAACAAAGCAATTTCAAATCTCAAATTTAGGATAATCAGGAAGTTCTCACAGTTTTTCATATATGTTTTTAGAGAATCCTCAACAGGAACAACATAAAAGTAGAAACGAATATACTCATTAGTTGTTCATAATATTCCACATAACCCATAATAACTTAATTGCGTATTCTGTATAGTATCGTTTAAACATTTTTGATAGAGTTTCATATCAATAATAAATAAAATAATCTTGAAAATCAAAGTCATTCAAGCAAATATTTGATCCATTTAATTCTGGTGGATATAAGATGAAGATAGCTCAAACAAAGTAAGTAAAACATTATCATATTTTATCACAACTTTTGTTATGAAGAAGAATGTTATGATTTGATGAACGTGTTTTGAATTCTTAAAATCAATAAATAAAATGTCAATCGACTTTGATAGGTAGTGATACATGGTGACTACACACAAAACCTAAACTCACTGTAAACCTCAAAAGAATCAAAACCATCATTCCAGTGAAATAGTTACTTTCAGGCGAATGACATGCTTGTATTTAAAATATTTTGTACATTGGGATTAATGCCTAATTATCAAGGCTAATTGTTATATAGTCGTACCAACTTTGAAAATATCTTACAGATTAGTTTAAGATTTCAAAATGTGCAATCGTTATTAGAGAGAAACATAAGTAAAATTTAAATAGGTGAAAAATAACCATTTAAAATAGTTGATTACCAAAATGTAGATATTAGGGCAGGGAGTTACTGTTTATCAGAACATTCCCAGTTTCTTAAATAAAAAAAATTGACAATCTAGCATATATTATGGAGCCTCTAAAATGTCACCATTCATATAAACCTTTGGTACTTTCATTCATGTAAACACCCGGAAAGAATTGCCCAAGACAGAGTTCGATGAAGAATACCGATGGGAGGTCTATGCTTCTTCACATAAGGCAACAGGTGTAAGTAAGTATCTTTATTTGGTTGTTAAAAAACATTTACAACAACCACTCATATTCAGATTCATTTGAAACTTTACTAGCATCTAAAATTTCTTTAACATTCAAGTTTCCAGTATCATTCACAGCTATAACCTATGAAACTCATAAAACACTACCCTATTACTATAAGCTATAAATTTTTTCTATCATTTAAAATCGTATTTTTCATTTCAATTATATATCGTTTATTATCACTAAACGATTTTGTCTCATAAATATTCCCTGAGTAACATAACTTTCTTTTCTCTCTATCTCTTATAATGGTATAACTGATTTCTTGTTATGATTATTAGAATTATCATCATTTTCTTTGTTACTGATATACTATGGAAGAAAAAACAACAACAGCATAACTAATTTATCATAAACTTTTAATAGTTTACATTTCTGTTTTAACATAATTGACATGCAGTTTTTTTTTCTGCTCACTATGTAATTATTATAAAGATTAGATTTCAACTCTTATTTCTATTGACTTATTATATTTTGGTTCCGCTAATCATTATTATTTTGTGTAGGCATGCAAGAATAAATATATATTCTGTTTCATCAGATAGAACTGCTGAAGTATGTATACCCCCTGCATATATATATATATATATATATATATATATATATATATATATATATATACATGTATATACACTTGAATAAATACATGATGTTAAGTTGTTTATCATTTATTGTCTTCTACCGGGGTTATAATTTTTCTTCTGTAAAAATAAAAGAAAGTAAGGAAGGAAATATAAACTTTTCCTTCTACTAATTCTATTTTCCTTAGCTTCTATCTCTTTAATTATCTTACCCTACTACTATTCTCATCGTCTAGCTTATTTTCTAAAACTTGACTTCCGGTCAATTTTCATTCTCCAGAGAAAGAAAAACATAGTAATAGAATGTAGATATATAGAAATTTGCTTATATATATATATATATATATATATATATATATATATATATATATATATATATATATATATATATATGCACCTTAAAAGATTAGGTGACCTAAATTTCTCATAAACTATGTTCCATACTTGTATCTAATGTAATATGTATAGAATATTGGCCTTTTTTAAATTATTCCCTTGTATTGAATTCTAATTATCCCAAAAATTATAAATTTATCATAACTAATTATTTATGAAAAGTCATTATTATTAATCATAAAATGAAAGCAACAATTATCATATGGATAACATAGCTGTTATTATTATTATTATTATTATTATTATTATTATTATTATTATTAATGAGAGATGATCGTATCATATATTCCACTTAATACTCTATTTCTAGTTAACCCTATACTAATATTATGCTTCTCTTAACCTAAACTCATCAAGGAAATCATAGGAAAGAGACAAATAAACGTTAAATATAACCCGTATATAATTATATATCGTAATGCGCATCAATGCATAAATATGTAAGCAATATAAATTTATGCTTGCATGAGTTTATTTATTTTATAAGTCATTTAGGGAGTAAGTAGTAAATGAATGAACGGACATATAAAGTAATATGTAATATATTTTTTCTCAAAAAATAAAGACGGGGAAAAGTCAATTTATGATTGCAGTAACTATATCTATTCCTTGTCTCATTTAATTAAATTCAATGATCTTAAAGGCCTTACTAGTCATAGTAATAATAATAATAATAATAGGTGTGGTGGGGAATTATTTATCTCAACTAATAATGAGTCTTGGTTATTGAAATATAAATTGTATACTTACTGTGTAGATATGTATGGATATCCGTAGATTATATTTAAAAATATTAAAAAAAAAGAGAAAATGGAATGAAATTATTGTAGTTATAGTAATTATAATAATAATCTTATAAAGTAATTAGGGCATTCATAATAATTTGTTCAAGACAGATTTATGCGTAAATAAATATCTTTAAAAGTCGGAGAGAAACTTTATAAGTGAATGAACTTAAATTTTATTTATAGAGATAATTGTCAACATCCTGTATGTGTATAAATCTTGGGTGTTTCTTTCATCAATTAAGAGTATAATAGAGTTTAGGGTGTGTATTTGTATGTTTGTAATTTTGTAATAACATCGACCATAACGGACAATTTAATCAGGATTGAAACAAACAAAAAAATTTTTTTACACACTTCAATTGTTTTGGGTAATATTATGGTTACTTAGTATGGATATGTTTCTTGGTAGAAAAATTTCTAAAGACAACTAAAACAAACACATTAAAACATATATAGACTCACACATACCTAAACAGTAATATCAGTAGTATTGATTTATATTTCATTTTTTTCAGTGAGAACAGTACTAAGAAAAAGATCATATATTATCATATATAGTTATGCTATCATTGTTTTAGTTTTGTTGACAACCAGTATATTTTAATTAACAGTTTTAGTAAAAGCGTTTTTTCTCTTTTTCTAGCAACTGATGTCCATTTAGTCGAAATGACCAAGTTTTAAATATGACTAACTGATAAACTACACGAACTGACCACTGTATGGTATCAGATAGATGACCACTAAAATCACAAAACAGTGAATAGGTAATTGGCATTCAAGTTTGAGATTCCTTAGAAGCGTGTGTGATTCAGACTAACTCAAACCCGTTATACCTTGTGGAAGGCACTACAATATTGACCTAACCAAATGTAATTTCATCTCTTAGATTTGTAAATTCAGTTCGTGGTTGGTAGACTACGACTATCATAAGTGTTGATTGTCTCATAATCGATAAGACTAAACCTAAAAACCCCCTTTCGTTTAACAAATTATGACAATTTACCATTAACACTCATTGCATAAAAGTTCACTTTTCTGGCACTTAACCAACTAGACCGTGAGGCTGATAGGTCCTGGGTTCGAATCTCGCGGAGTGCAGGATCGTGGATGCGCACTACTGAGGAGTCCCATACTAGGACGAAACTACCGTCCAGTGTTTCCAGGTTTTCCATGGTGGTCTAGCTTCAATTGACTCTTAATTACTATCTGTCAATTTGTTCTATAAAAAGAAATGTTATTAAGTAACTTCATTTATATTAAATTCTTACATAAAATCTACTATAATAATTCAAGGCAGTGTAATTTATTGATGTTGAGATATGTTTATATGTATGTGTCTACTTTCAATAAGATTATATTTTATAGATTGGTACTTCATGGCAAATATATGTGTATATGGTTATGATATATTTTAGTTACTTATAATATTCCCCTTCTTTTAATGATATTACAGACAGCAAAATTGTTTTTTTTTCTTCTATAAAAGAAATATGTAGAAAAGAATGTTTTCTTTTTCTCCCCTCTTTAAAATAGACTTCTTTTTCTACTTGTTGTTATTCTTGTTGTATTTATTGTTCTCAATGTTTTTACTTCTCATATCTTTTATAAATCATTCGAGCATAAGATCGGGGTATCCTGTTTCTATTTACGCTTCATTCATTTTCTGACTTAATATACAAATATATATGTATACACATGCTTACAAATAAACTATAGGATATATATCATATGTGATCCTATCTTTATTAATAATATTCTATGCATTTTAATGAAGTAGTTTTACTTAAGAGTCTACTTTCTATTTATCTTCTACAGAGAGAAAAAAATCAAAGAAATATTGAAACTATCAGTCTACAAATAAACATCACTACAAATGTTTACACAAAATGTTCAGTATTCAGATAATCATAAATTTTAGTGCATTTATTCCCCCCCCTCCCTCTTTACATACATATATGTTCATACTTAATAAATGTAAACATGTACACACGAACAATCATATTTACACGTAAATCTATTGTAGTTAAATATTCGATGAAAGGAAATAAATTAAGAATAAATAGATAAATTATTAACTAATTCATTGGTTGAACACAATTAAAAAATAATAATAAATTCTGTTGATAATTATTATCTGAATGGGTTTTGTGGAGATTTTTAGAAATTTTACAAGTTGAAATCATGAGCTAATTGAAGCTAGACTACCATGGAAAACCTGGGTTCGTGGATGCGCACTGCTGAGGAGTCCCATACTAGAACGAAACCGTCGTCCAGTGCTTCCAGGTTTTCCATGATGGTCTAGCTTTAATTGACTCATGATTTCAACTTGTGAAATTATTATCTATTTAAGATAAATTAATGCGACAACTTAATATAAGGTATTTTATAAACATATAGGTCATTAAGAAGAACATGGGACTCTGTATATAATTGCTCATCAATAACTTTATACGAGATAGATACTATTGATGTCAATTTCCCTAATAATAATTGTTATACCTTGACATTGTTGAGTTTGAATCCAGTTTTCTAGACTTAGATATTTAGTCCATTTTTATATATTTGCATAAAAAAGTTTTAAAAAGTTTTTGTAATTAAATCATGTATTTGATAATAGAATTTAATTTCCTAATATTACTTATTTACTTAATTACGCTTGTTACTCCTAATGGACCATAGGCCGCCAACCAGTATTCTCCAACCCACTCCCTACTGGACCTTCTTTTCTAGTTCCATCCAACGCTTGTTCATTCATCTCATGTCTATTTCCATTTCACGGCATAATGTGTTCTTTGGTCTTCCTCTCCTCCTCCTTAGGCCTTGGGGATTCCATGTGAGGGCTTGTCTTGTGACGCAGTTCGGTGCTTTCTTCAATGTGTGTCCTATCCACTTTCTTCTTGATTTCTTCCTCCGCTAGGATCTGGTTTGTTCTCTCCCACAGTACGTTGTTGCTAATAGTGTCCGGCCAACGGATCCGAAGTGTTTTGCGTAGACAACTGTTAATAAACATTTGTATCTTCTGGATGATGTCTTTCGTAGTTCTCCAGGTTTCTGCCCCATACAGTAGAACTGTCTTGACATTTGTATTGAAAATCCTGACCTTGGTGTTGGTTGACAGTTGCTTTGAGTTCCAGATGTTCTTTAGTTGTAAATATGCTGCTCTTGCTTTGCCGATTCAGGCTTTCACATCCGCATCAGATCCATCGTGCTCGTCAATGATGCTGCCAAATATGTAAAGGTTTTTACATCTACCAAATCTTCTCCATCAATTGTGATTGGATTGATGCATGCTGTGTTGTATCGGAGAATCTAGCTTATCCGTTTGTGTATAATGAAACCTACTGCTGCTGAGGCTGCTCCTAATATTAACAATCAATAAAAAAAAGTTAAAAGGAAAACAATGTAAAGAAATTTTGAATTATAATAGAAAATCATCTTTACAGCTGATTGTATATAAAAGATTGGTGTTTTTTTAAACAATATCTTGTGGATATGAAAGTGTTTCTATCCAGGCATTTTTGTATTATGTCCAGTAAACAAAATTTATAAACTAGAAATGGTTACATAAAATAAAGTGAAGTTATAAAATTATTTTATTTAAAACTAATAAAAATGTATAAGTAATGCTCTGTTTCTTTTACAATAATCGATTTAGTTACAGACAAAGATTCAATTTATTTAAATATTGTTACATATAAGAAATTCCTAAATACGAAAAGATAAATAAATAAATATTAGTTTTCACGAGCAATATAAGCAAAGTTGGATAGTGACTAGCAGTAGGATCCAGGATGCGAGTTTCGTCTCATTTTTGGACTCGGCGGCAGGATGTATTTGTATCGCGGAGTTGATGTTCACTCTGGGACTCGGATCCAGTACCATTCGCTTCAAATGCCATCGCGTTATCTACGTAGCTACTGAGTTCTAATATTCAGTTGCTTGTGCAATGAGATGAAGCTTAAATTCACTTGGTACATCTAGCTAACGGGTTTCGAATAGGATGAAATGCGCATCATGGAGTTCACTGCTAGCCACTATCCATATTTGTTTATAATGTTTGTGAATTAAAGCAATGTTGAGGCATTACTCACAGTATGTATATATGCCAATAAGAGACTGATCAATTGCAGTCCTAAACATCAATTGGAAGATTCATGTAAACAATACTAAGTAAATTTAATAAACAGTTTTGCTTAAATTATGGGAAAAAAGTTTAATAATAGTAGTAATTTTCACAAGGTTTACAAAGTTATATTCCTGGTTAATGAAAGTTAACCATAAATGATATTTTCTCACCATGTTTTAGGCTCTTTGAGTTCCTCTAAGAAACTTCAAAATCTGTGATAGCTTGTAATATAACATTATTGAATGGTGTTAGGGTGAAGCGATCAAGATAGTCAAATGTTAGTTTTCTTAACAGACTGATATCAGTTTGAGTACAACTAACAACCAAGTAGCATTTAACAGTATTTTTTTTATATTTAGAGAATCTTTAGTAATGAACATTCCAGAGCCGACAATTAATTGTTCAGATATATGGTTCTCACATGAAATAATTATTGAAGAAATATGAAATTAAACCCAAATATAAATGCACCTAAGCTTCAATAATATAAATAATTTAAACTCAAGGAAATAAATATACAGTATGATTTGAAATAAACAAACAAAAAAGAGAAATATAAGAAGATAACACATATGAAACGTATATTTGGAGAAAGATAACTATTTATGGAACAATGTCATTAATATTCATTGATGTCATCTTAAATTCAATTCTGAGCAACTATACAACACTGAGTCATTAAATTGAAACTCATCGGTCATATTTTTACATTCAGTCAATTTGTAGCTAAAAATCGATGTTTACTTTTGAATTATTATTAACAATGAATTCATTAGTCAGTCAAAAATAACCTAGAATCTGGCACATATATTCATTGGTTCAAGTTGCCATATCATATTTCCACAAATAGATGAAATAATTTAAACAAGTACCAAAGTAGTACAAGTAGAAACCATATCATTCGAACTAAATGATATTGTAGGGCCAGTAAAACGTCACTGGGCTTTATCCAAATCATTTGGCAGGCATATCAATAAACATTCAACTGTTCACCAATCGTTGTCAAAGCCAAGGACAACAAACCGTCATCGATCAATGCCACGCCATCGACAGGCACATACGGTAGTAGTCCCATTCTGTTTTTGTACCTATTATTACTAATACACTTCTGTAATAACATTGTGTTTGTGCTATACAATCACTAAAGTATCCACAGTAGCTGGATAAAACGAAGGGGTAGTCAATGTAAAACATAAACCCCATGATGTGACTTCGACGTAAGTTGAGAGGTCACGCCGTTCCTGTTCAATTCATGTAGATTCGCAATCACTGCTACAGATTACTTACGTTGGTGATCTACGGAATGATTCAAGGAAATATGAATTCGAACAATAGAGAAGTATAAAATAATTTCCAACTCAATATCTAAGTGAAGACAGAAACTGAATGCATCCGTGCTATTTGGATTAATTCTGAACTGTATTATGCAAAGTTCCCAGTCAATTGGTATAAACAACCACTTTGACTCTAAACTGGTAGTTCTCACCAACCAGAACAGCTCAGTTCAACAGTTAATGACTTCATGAACTGGTACATTGGATGAACTATACATATTACAGTTCCTTCTGTAACTTCAAGGAATTCATCTTGATAGATAAGTGACATGGTTCATATATGAGTATGACAATGTTTAACATGACATTTAACAATTTTTAGCTTAATCATACATAAAATGTTTGTATAATTTAAAACAAACAGTTTAAACAATTATTATACGGCAAAAATGCAGTCAAAATTGTGATTTGTTTCCATAACCAGTTAGTTATTTTAAATAATAGTTTAATGAAATTATTTTTTTGTTTCACCCGGTGGTGCATATTTGTATCAAGATGAAATTATATTCTTTTCAGATAATAAAAAAAATGCATAGAATAATTGTCTTGAATAGATTCTAGACAAAATAGTGGTATTGTAGTGAACGAAAACATAAATGGGGATAATCAAATCTATTTTAATACGACACTACAGAATATCTTAGTAAAATCTAAGAACCATACATTAAATACTTCATTAGCAAAATATTCATCAATTGTCTCAGACTTTGTTGTTCCTTCGTTTCCATACTGATCACTCACTGTTCTTCTTCTATTCTGCTAGATTTTCTCAACCTTCTGTCAGGCCTTCCATTTTCGATTGGTGATACATAATATTTGTATCGGTCGACATCAGTAGGACAAAGCACAGTATGATAGAATCTGACAGTAAGATGAAGTAGGGGAATAATTGAACATGTTGATAAATATACTTGCAAGAAATTATATGATTACTCAGTTTATTAAAGGCACCTTCATAACTAATTCACAAATATACAGATATCTGTGTTATTCATTTATAAATCTGTTTACCTAAGAAAATTAGATTATAAATATGCAAGGACAGTTAGAATTAATAAATTAATTTGTTACCAGTGATAGTAATAGTAGTAATAATATTAGAAGAAGAAATACTAATACCACATCCATATACATTGTTGTTAGTGTAATTTAGGCTGTTAACAAATCATGCTGTTAGTAGATATGAGTGAATGATAATAAATCACATAAATAATATTGTTAAATGTTTAAATAACATCTCCTTATTCGTCCCACTCCCAATAAACCTTTTTTTACTACAATACAGTTATGCGAAAATTACTTTTACAAATACATAGAAAAATCAATAGTAATAATAACAATAATAATGATGATAGCAACAAGTACTTCAAAAAAGAACTTTTATTGTTCACTCTCAGAGTACTTACATTATTACAATGGAAATCAGGATTAGGATGCTAATACGTGCATTATTCTTATTATTATGAAGAGGATATGAAAAAAAGCTAACTAAATAACTAAGAGAAATCACTTAGTCAAGTATCCACAATAACAATATTAATGACAATATTAATAGTAGTAGAAGTATAATCAGTAGTAGTAATAATAGTAAAGAACTAAAAGCCATTAATATCGAATTCATTTATCCATTCATGTATATTTTTTCCCCTCTTTTCCTGCCCCTAATTTCTTTGCCGTTCATTTTTTTGTTAGAAATTATGTCTTCTATTATGTTCATCATCAATATTATTATTATTATTATCACTGCTATTATCAACTATGTTCTACTAAGTACGAAGAATAATTATTATTCCATTACTGTTCATCAGAAATTATTACTGTGATTTTTTTGTTCTCAAACTACAAATTATTAGTGTGCATTTATGCATGTGTAAATGCATTCTAAGTGCTTTTCTGTTCCGCCCCCCCTCATCCTGCTAAATGATTTTTTTTAATAAGAAGGAGACGAGTAATTCTAAGTTAGCATCAGTGGAACACTATATATATTTCAACTTGTAGAAGATACACATGTATACACGTAGTGCACATAAAATATATATACATATATATAATTGTTTTTGGCTTGCCCTTTATCAGTCTCTTACTTAAGTTGTACAAATACTGTTTCCAGTTATTCTATGGATATAGAATCTTTTCATATCTTGTTTTTGGCTCTTTCTCATAATTATTTCCTATACATTAGTTATCCAGACATTTATTTCTTTTCTCTTATTTTTCTTGTTGCTCATTATACCTTTCCTTCTTAATAACTTGTGCTTGTATGTTCCATTTTCACCCTTCCCCCCTCTCTCTCAATTTATGATTCTATTTCATTGTATATAAATATATTCGCTTCTACATTAAATATATATGTATATGTACATATACTACTCATTAAATTGATAATGATGACTTTGAGATTTTTCGAATAATAAACATTCTAATCGTTGTCTTTTTACTAATAACTACCATTAGAACTACTACAACTACCAATAATAACAATATGAATACTAGTAACTAACAATAAGTAATGATAATCTAACTATAAATAATCAACCGAACTAATGGAATTTATGTCGCCTTTTAAAGAAGGCTAAAAAGATATTAAAAGTAAAGATGATATTATTATTATGATTATTACCATTATATATACTGCTTAAATGGATATTATTTACTACCATTCTCTCTTTTTATTTAGAAAGCAAACCAAATGAGGTGAATCGGAGTTTCAATAAAAGATAGTTCTTTTTTTTGCTCAATAAAAAAGAAATAAACAAAAAGATGAAATGAATGTTGACTATTATTATTATTATTCTCAACTCGTAACAACAACGACAATATGAGTAAAAACATCTATTCATATATATATAAATGTAAGCCAACTTGTACATAGTTAATGGTATAATGAGTAAAGCATGGAAAATCGAAGGGTGAAGTATAATGCATAAAAAGATGATAGTGAACTTGTGCATTGTTAATGATGATGGTGATCTTGACGTTTAAGCGAGTTATTAGATGACATACATACTTACATTCTGTATATATATATATATATATATATATATATATATATATATATATATATATATATATATATATATATATATATATATCTTTGTCTCATAATAATGTTTATACAAATGATATTGATGATTATACTATGTACATTAATTCATCAATTAAAAATGTTGTTTCTTTCCCAATAAACACTACTTATTACGAATAATTGTCATAAATGCAAGATTATCACCCTTGTTGTCATTTTTATTCGTGTTTCTCTCCAAGAATGTCTAACAACGTTCCTACTTTTCTATCTCTTCATAAACCATTCTAGTTCTCGTTCTTTAACTCTAGTTTTTGTTTTGTATGAAGATGAAATCATTGTTATTGTTATTATTATCATTAGTATTGTTATTCAGTTTGACAAGTGAATTGAAATGTTTATTTGTGTATTATTCGATTGTTTTTTTTTTGTATTATTCCATTTCTCTCGTTCTTTTCTCACTTATATACCCTCATCTTTACTATTATCACCAATAAGACTGATATTTTACTCAATTACTTTTCTGTTTTATGACTCACAATGACAATACTACTAATAGTAGTATTTTCACATTATCCATCTATTAAGTTTTATAGATTTAAGGAGAATATTATTATTTTTAAAATGTTAACTGACTTCTTCCTTATCTTTCCTTATTCCCTGAAAGAAAAACAATTTCACTTGTCCTAGTAAATAAAACTGAAAAAAAAATTGGGGTGGGGTAAAAAAAAAGAATTATCCAGTGTTTTTTTTTGTTTCTTTCTTTTGAACAATGAGTAATATGACTTATGGAATCGAACAATCAATCCAACAGTTCAGTAATTAATGATAATACAATAAGAAATATATATACATATATCTACTTGCTAATAAATTGAATCTTTAATATTAACTTTAGTGATTTATCCCAAATACAAACAATCATAAATTCGACAATATACACACATTTGTAAATGTTGATTATAGTTTATTCTCAGTAAATATTTTATTTTAACATTTCATTTCTGTAAAAAAACAAAAAAAAGAAAAAAGAAAAAAAGAAAAATAATTTGCAATGTTTAATATCTTGTAGTCATCTACTTCGGTTCACTATTTTACCATACTTCACTATTCTTTCTTTCTTTTTTTTTTGTTTCAAAATATTTGTCTAAATAACAATATGTGGACTGTCGCTTTTATTTTTGTATTTCCCACAACGAATAAACTAAACTGTGGAAAGAGAATACTAATGAGTATACTTATTTGTAATACTGTTTTATTCTTTTAATATCTTTGAGTAGTTGTATAAAAATCATAGGTATATACACAAGTATAAGGAATACAGACAAAATGCATTTTCTCGTTGTTTTTTTTTGTTGTAAATTGTCTATTTTCACTGTCGTTGCTGTCAAATTAGATGCTAGACGTAAAAAAAAACTCAGAAGAGTATATATTTTGATAAAGTTGACTTTTGAACAACGACAACAGAACTTTAGGATAATGATATTGCTAATAATAATAATAATGATAATAACGCTTATAAAAATGAGGACGATAAGGTGGTGGAAACACCGAAACATACACATAAATACGCAAATACACACGTGTACGCCAAGTAAAAGACTTAAACTTTTCATTTTGTAAGAATCCCTATTAATTCTAACTTTTCTAACCGTGTTGGGTGTGTGTAGTGTATTTGATGGTGAGGGGATAAGAGTTTATAAGCTAAAGAATGAAGAGCTGCGGTCTACAGAGAAACTATAAAATAATTTCTATCTAATGTTGAAACAGAGTGAACTAATATGTCAAAATCAGTGTGCACCGTTAAAAACACACTAAGCATTATTATATATATATATATTTGTAGATAAGCATCCTAAAAAGTATATTAGGGTTTGAGACTAGAAAACTAATAACCTAAATTATTCTCCAAAATTTTTATAAAACATTCAGATTAAATTGAAAACAATTATTTAATTCCAATAGCGGTAAGATTGGTCACTACCTAGCCAATCGTTACCTAAATACCTCAGTCCCCAAGTTTTCGAACGTGAAATCTGTTAATGCTCGCTCAAATCCACTAGAAAGCACTAGGTCTATCAAGATTACAGTCACAGCTTGCTTATGAAATCTGAATAACTTGACACCTAGATCACAGTTTTCCTACCGACCACCTCCAACTACTCAATACCGGTAAACATTTTTTTATTATATGAAAATGATTGATAATTGAAAGAAAATTATAGTTTCCGGAGATTGCCAGTAACATGTATCTACTATCCTAAAAAAAGTTTGGCAGTCTCAGAAACTAGTGTTTATGTTGCGCAATACGTAAGTCGTAACAGAGATGAGGGTGGCTAGCAGGGCGCGCATTTAGTCCTAACTAGGTCTTATTAACTGGACGTACTTACATGTCAGAGTTTATGTTCACTCCACGACTCTAACTTAGTGCCCTTCACTTCAAACTCCATCACGTTATCCACTTAGGTACTGAGTCCACATAGCCACTAGCTTGTGCAACGAGATAATTTTATTTCATTTTTGTATAAGTCGTTTGAATCTTCCCAGCGATGTTTAGGACTGAAATCGACCAGTCCCTTATTAGCATATATACTTGTGACTTAAGGCAATATAGAGACAATCCGCACAGAATGCAAGTATATCAATAAGAGACCGATCAATCTCAGTTCTAAACGTCAATGGGAAGATTCAATCGACCAACACAAAAATTGATTATTAACAACATTTTTGATAATGTAAATAAAGGCGTAATTATTTGCAAAGTGAAAGAAAAAACAACAATCTAGTCGGTGAAGTTAGCTATTACACATCATATTCTGTTACATGATTCTAAATCAACAAAGTTACCCATAACAAATGTTCTCACTGTCTAAAATAACTCTTCAATCCAATCTCCAGCAACCGAAAAAAGAAATAAACCATGAAGCATGTGCATTCAGCTAGTACCAAAGATGATGAAATACGAAATTAGTAGGGATTAATTAGACAATTTAAGATATCCAATAACAACCAGTTAATGCGGACATATGTTTCAGAGCATTAGATTTAAATTTATGACAGTTATTTAAAATTTTCGAAATAGTAATTTCAAAAAAATTATTTTCTTTACTAATTTTAGATGAAGTTTAAGGAAACCCTAAACGTCGGTGTTGAGTCTGTGGAATATTTAATTGACTTGATACTTGATACTGGGAATCATGAACACAAAAACAGTAGATGAGGATTTACTTAACACTGAAAACAAATTAAAATGGTTTAGAAACACCACTTTTCATATGATTTATTTACAGTCAGGCTGCCCTCAAATGCCCTGGTACGGCCGAGGGTGGGGAGAGTTAGCTTTCCTTCTCGAAATGCTCTCACATAGCCATGCGCATACAGCCACTGTCAGGGAAGTCCTACTCATTGGCTTTTCGTGGCCAGGGTGTTGTTTACGAAATTGAGAGGACGAAAAGCGAATGTCCAGCTCTTTAACCGGGTTGGAGAACAGGGAGAGTCCAGTCAGTGAGCTAAAAAACCCTGATTCCAAATAATTGGTGCACATGGACTCCAGAAGCCTGAGGGAAAAAATGGCGCATGTATCAATTAATTGTCACCGGCTGCCATATGACTGCATCTCCTGACATTGCTCCATTGCCTTGTTGTGGATCAGACCTTTAGGTCGAAGGCTTCGGGTATGACTCCATAGGAAAACCATTTGCTTCAGTCTGGGCACCCGGGCAGAATCATAGCCCACACACAACTCAAGTGACTTATGTGGTGTATATGTATTCGGTGCCTCTTTTTACCAATATTCATGTGTTCAAATAAATAAATAAATACAGTCAGATTTAAAGTGAAATTCGTATAAATTGAACTGACTGGTATTTACCATCAGTTAATCAATAATTTACTCAATAATCATAGATATATAATATCATAAAATTAAACATCTATGACGTACAGATGCAGCTAATATGATTATCCCCAAAAATTTGAGTTCATGCCATGGATGAATTAGATAAGGGTTTAGCATCGTATGTTACTGTCCCTATTCTAACAGTTAGCAAACATATTTTATAGAACATTAAAATACATGGAGAAATGGAAATGAGTATATTGAACATAAATTAAATGGCTAGGAAAGTGTCAAACTCTCATAGGTATATTAACTAGAATTTTTATAAATACTGAGATTATGTTGATCGAGTTTCAAGATAAAAGCATTGAGAAGCTGATATAAGAGAAGGGTGTTTGTTAATATTGGATACTAGACAATATTTGTGTTCATTTAGAGTACTTGTGATAAGAAGACTAAGATTATCAGAATTATATGTGCAATATCTTTTGATCATACATACACTTGATAAGGCATTATATATGAAAACATAAATGTTCGATAAGGAAAATTAGAACGTAAAAACGAGGAAAGAAAATAGTCTGTGGAAAATTTAGTTGAAGACACTATTCTAAAGATCTGTTTGTATAAGCGGTACGTGGAAGATATCATAGTCATAAAAGATAAGTGTGATATCAATCACTTGTTTAGAAAATTCAACACAAGTTAAAATCATATTCGTGTTACATGAGAAGAGATGAATCACCAACTTCTCCTTCTAAGCATACTCATTAGTAGAAGAGACGATGGTTTCATTAAACCTTCTGTACATGGAAAAAAGAAACACACAGCGTGACATTTTAGTTTTCATAGTCCAATCCAGTACCATCGTGAATTGATAAAGGGCTTATTTAAAGGGATCATTCATATTTGCACTAGCGACACTACCAAGGGAAACCCAAAGCTCTTAACCGAAACATAGGCGAATAACGGCTATTCATTGCAATTTATAAACCGTTAGAAAGACAGCAATATGATGAGACCTAATATATTTTCCGCAGCCTGGAAATGAGTCTGTATTATCCTATCATTCAGAAGTGACTCAAATAGTCTTATGCTGAAATGAAGACCTAAATTAGCTCTCAGTAAGACATTTTACGTACCCCAACTCGTCACTATCAAACATTCAAGTCCTATGTTTCACCAAAAACTCAAGCAGTATACAAACGATTGTGCCGTATAACACTATATCTATCAATCTACATTTATGTGCAGAAAGGCATATATAGGTCGGAGTAAGTGTGATCTTCAAGTAAGGTTGATCAAACACATATTTAAGTGGTTACAAAAACAAATGAATCTCAATAGTTCAATAAAATCACAGAATAGACAAATATCCTTTTCCATTGCAAGACATTTGGTTAAAACCGGTTATAAGGTTGATATCAAGTCAACATTTCTAGTGTTATAAAAAAGTGTTCAGAGGAGTATACTAAGGTCTATTGAAGCTTTTGACATACAAAAATGCAAACCGTCTTTATGTATTCAAAAATAGTTCATCCTTACGCTAAAATTACCGTGGTAGTATAGTTTTATTATCCAGCTATGCAAATTTGACCATATTCTTCACACTGTATAATTTATTATTGTTATTATCCTTGTTTCCCCTTAACTTCTAATTTGTCTCATTGAGTTTTTTAAATTTTCATATACATCAACTTAACAAGTATATGTATGATCCGATTGTTCGAAATACATTACGCATATGATTCTAATAGAGTTTGTCTTCTCACCGTATTATCTATAGTACTTGCTTTTAAAAGCACATGGGAACAAGCTAAGATGAATGTTGGTCACATGTAGTCGTATGTAATAAAATGAATTTAATAATAAGCAAATGAGTTAGATTATCAGGTTTTTCTGAATTTTTTACCACAGTAATTGAAATTTTCATCAAATTTATTATCCAAACATATATAATTTGTTTAATAAAGTATTATTTAAGGCATAACTTTTAATTCACTGCACGGAATATTATTGTTATTTGATATAATGAATAGGAGAAGGCCAAAGAACACACTGAGACAAAAATTAAAAGAAGACATTAAAAGGATGAAAAGCAACTGGAAAGGATTACAGAAGACAGAGTTGGATGGAGAATGCTGGTGGACGACCTATGCTCCTTCACCAGGGGTAACAGAAGTGAGTAAGTGAATATTATTGGATAGCTTAATTCCTTTTAGTAATAATCTATTCAACTGCTTAATTATAGCTATCATCATTAAGTGACTTTTTCATATTGAGCTAACTAATAAGATATTGCAAATTAAAAAGACAAGGTGATCTAGTAACCTGTCGATAATAATATAACTAAAGTTAATTGGTAATAAATACTACTGAATTTTAATCTATTGCATTTTTAAAAGATTATAAAATGTATAATTTTATTTAATCGACAGTTGTGAATTAGATAATAAGAGCTAATAAGTAAGTAATAGATTTTCATTAGAATAGAAATAGTTGTTCATTCACAATTATATTTTATCAGTTCATATTGTTGTAGTGGCTTTGCTTAATTAATCGATCACCTCGATAACCATTATATAAAATAAATCTCAGTAGTATTTGAAATCAGAAGGCAGTGAAAAGCGGCAATTACAGTTTATTAGTGGATAGCGCAAATCACAAAGCTATAAACATATAAAGCGAATTTGAAACAGAGAGAGGAATAAGTATATACAAGCAATTATATAGAAAAATTTATAGTCAAATTGCATAAAGGAGTAGCAAGGCAATACAAAAGCTAATCATAGGATTTGAGTACATATAAACATCGGGAGGAAGATGAATCATCGAGTGATCAACATTTTAGCTAGAGTCTGTCATGTGATCTAGTGATCATAACAGTACAAAGAAATATACGAATTGTTACTATTCTAGTAACATTGTCTGTTAAGTAACCAAAATTTAACCATAATCAAAATTGGTTCTAGGTTAGTTACTATAATATTTCTTAAAATATATATGTTGATTGAAATAATACTTTCAACAATTTTAAGTAAATAAACAATATTTTCATTTTAAACTTTTTCCATAAATTTTTTTCTTAAAAAGAAAAAAAAGAAAAGAAAAAGAAAAGAAAGCAAAAATTAAAATGGTGGATAATAATCAACTTTGTAGATTGATTTCAAGTAAAAGAAATTTTCAAAAAACTAGTTAATATATAGTGTAATTTAAATGTATAAAAATGATTAATTTTATATTCATGTCAATCATTCTTGGAAATTTTCAATTGTTCATTCATTCATTCATTCATTCATTTATTCCTTTACTCGTTCGTTTTAACTTTTCATATTCATTTGCAGATTGATAATCTACTCAGAAAGTAACCGAGAGAGAGAGCGAATGAAAAAAAGGAAAACCAAGTAAGAATATAAGAGATAATATATGAAATAAGCTGAATGAAACTGTATTTGTTTAGAAGAGAGAGAAAAAGCGAGCAAAGAAGTTAGAGAGACAGAGAGAGAAAGAGATGATAAAACGAAATAAGTAGTAGAATTTGAAGTATAAGCTGCTGTTGTTTTCACCTTCTATTCTTATTCAGTAGTCTTTTTTTTCTCATTTCTATGATTGTGTACTGGGTGGGGTGGAATAGTAAAAGATAGATTTCAATCGTTCTTTTCTTATTGATGATAGGGGAAAGAATATTGTCAATATTAGCATCACTGATCACTATCAGAAGTAAATTAAAAAGCTTGCACATATATATATATAATTCTTATGGAAAGATGAGTTAAAATAAAGGCAGGCAGAACAATTCATTTAAGTTTGTTTTCAAGAATATATATTCAATCACTAGAAAGTGTCCTATCTACACGCTACTAGTAAATAGCTTTATGATAAGTTGGCAGTGCATAGTTTTAAAAAAGTGAATAAACCTGAGTCCTAAAGTTGTTCATGTTTTATAAACTTCTGTTATAATTAAGCTTCATAGGATATTTTACTAATTAAATAACAACATAATATCTAGTAAACTTGTTTAACATTTTAATTTATCACGAATTTTGAGAACATATAGAATTGAATTGGATTCTAGCTATGTAATCTGTTTCCTCAAAGTTAATCCTAAGACCCATATGGTAAATCGTTAATTTGTAAAATATTAATCTATCATTTCCAACTTGACCGTTCCTGTTGCAAACATCAATCCATTGTCTCAGATTTCATTGTTGATTCGTTTTCATACCCATTGCGTTTCGCTCCTGTTCTTTCCTCGTCGACCTTCTACTGAAATACATTCTAGGCCTGACCACTGTTATATACTACATGTGCAGATATAAGTAAACCACACCACATTTTCAGTGTTTGTTTTATTCATTTAATTGTATGTACTTGAAGAGCCTTGTGTTAATGCTGAATAAATTTTCGATAACATTATGAAATTCATCTCTTTAGATTGTTATCATCAATTGTATCATAACTGTAACAATAAGTTCCAATATATAAAAAAAGTACATTTTTCATAATAAACTGGAAATATAAGCTTAGATAAATTCACTTGGTATTGTTTACTTGAATCTCTCCATTGAAGTTTAAGACTGGGTTCGAATCTCAGACTGAACATCAACTTTGAGATACAGGTACATTCAACTGATAAGTCCCAATTAGAACGAAACACGCGTCAAAGATTCCACAGCTAGTCACTATCCATCTTTACTTATAAGGTTAGATACTTGTCATGTTAATTTTTTTTCTAAAAAGGCCATGATTAGTGTTCTAAAAAAAGATTCTTGTATGTCAGTAACTTAAATATTTATTAACGTAATTGGGATCGTGATAGAAAAAAAAGTAAATTCTTAAAATCATTTTAATTATGTCAGTGGTCTTTTGTTAGATGACATGACATATTTTGATTTCCAATTATTCCTAAAAGGAATCCTCTACACTGTATGTAATTGATTGTATACCCAAGAAACTGTTATACAATTAATATCTTTTCTAAATACATAAACATATTGGTAAAAAAATCCTTTCAGATATACAAAAAGTGAATAAATAAATTTTCAACTACTTATAAGTAAATCAAGTGAAATGGTTAGAATATTTGATAAAGTTTAATGGAAATTATCTTTTAATAGCTTTTTCAATATTCATTGAAGTTGATTTCAATTAGTATATGACCTTTTTACTTTGACTGGGGATAATGAATTCGTAATAAAACGTCAATGAATGCTTAATTTATCGTCCTCGAATATATATATAATAAGCCCGTATACTATGTTATTAATCTCAATACATTTCATATAATCATTTCATTTATGGCCTTATATCATTCTTTCTTTCCATGTTTATCACCTTATTACCCTGAAATAGATGTTACTATAATAATGATTCTTATTACTCCTTCAGATGTCAAACGAATAGTAATGTTTCTCTATTCATTATATGATATAATGTTAGTATGATAGGTTAATTGATTACTTCATGTTTCATAGACATATCCCATTAAAGAATATTAAGGTTCAAATGGGTTCGCAAATATACTATAGCTAAAAACAAATAATTGATTAAGTGGAGAAGAAAATGAATTAATCAAGTTTATAAGCACCATAATGTATACATCTGGGTCATTAGTCAAGCAATGAATTTGGTGTGAGAGAATGAGTTGATAAAATGATTTTCATTATCTCATTTGACTTTCATGTAGCCATTTTTCCTTTTTTTCTGTATCATATTATAATTCACTTCTGTTTACTGTTATTTAATATTTGTTCATATTGACAAATTTTAGTGTAGTCGTTTACTGTCACTTCATCTCTACGCCTCTTATCTAGATACATATCTATATACCGTAAGTGACAAACGTATTTTCAGTTAGCTAATCATAACAACATCAAATCAAACAGTTAATTCATTTTATCCTAGTATTATTACTGTAGAGAATGTTAGTTCAATTCTATTCGAAAAAAGCTCTTAAATAAATGCACTACAAGGCATTTCACATACATAGACGATCACTTACCTTAATTTGTAGTTCAAATCTCATTAGTAACCAAATTGATCCGTTTTCAATGCTACTATTAAATGCTTGATACGAAAACACGAACTATTTAGTCAAAAATGTTGAGATTGAGGAAGGTATAATTAGAACTTTTGGATAATAAAGGTCTCATGTTACGCATTCACATGAAAAAAGATCTTAACACAGTAGTTCAAAATATTTTAATTGGGAAGGAAACTTAAGGTGTTGAGCTCGATCTTATGTAAAATCACTGTTGATAAGCATAGAACTCGGATGAAACTTCTAACCAATTTTAATTGGCTTTTTATGGTGCTAAAGATGACACCAATCCATAATCAAAGATTCATCATTAATTTAAATTGTGTGTAAGTAATGGATTTCAATTCAAACATTTCAAGCTACAAAGGTCAGAAAAAGGCAAGTATATATAAATTGCAAATTTCATACAGAAATTTTTTTTTACAAAGATAACGAAAGTTCTACTGATGAACCACTGAATCCAAAGAACTCAATTTTAATAACTAATGTTTCCATGTTAGATTTCCCATAATTCCTGTCTGAGTGTAGTTGACATTGTATGATGAACAGTATTCTGGAAAATACTAATGCCTACAGCCTTTTCTGAATATTGTAAACAACTGAGATGATCAACATTCAGTTAAACGTGTATTTCAATGACTCGAAAAACACAATTCTTTGATGCATTCTCTGGTATCAGCTAGATATATGAAATAATACCAAAGACACTTCGACAACTTACAATTTAACATTTTATAAAAATACGAAATCAAAATCAAAAATGTGAAATCTAGATGCTAAACTCCAAAAATAATGTTTTCAACAACAAACTACAATACTCTGTGTTTAAAAAACTAGAAGAACCAGATAGCGAAGCATACTGTAAAATCGATTTCACCTTGATCAAGGGTTTAAGTGAAACAAAATCTATGACAATCACAAAAATACCATGCGATAACAAAGATAAGATATACAAGTAAAAGTTACAAACAGAGAACAAATACTGAACTGATTTGGACTGTACATAAATTAAAATACATGACAAAGAGTAATGAGATTAAACATAAGACAGAATAAGAGGTTATTATTTTGTTGTAATCACACAAGTGAGATTAAATTATTTAAAATAAACCTAGTCAATAATGAAACATATTTTGTTAACAGATACATCAGTTCTGTCTAACCGATTTCTTTTAAAGCATTCATCACATATTATGCATGTCTTTGAGGTAATGTTCAAATACAGTAAAACCAATGAATGGGTGATTCCAGTAATCGAGCTGTAAACCTTGATCAATCGTAGTGGTTAAGAACCGTGTTATACATCCCTAACCACCATCTACCTCACCATACAATGTTGCTTGATGTAGTATCAAGTTGAAAAAAAGCTACGAATAAGCAAATTAGGACATAAAATAGTTGTTGCTCATAGCCATATTGGTAAGTGTTGACCCTATGAAAGGGGCTAGTGAAGTGACCGTAACCATTAGTTAAAGACGGAAAATGAAATAAAAGAGTGCACTCATTAATTATTTCTAATTGTTTGTTCTTCAATCTCATTAGTTATTATATTCATGCTTTGATTACAATATATATATATATATATATTTCCTATCTTGTTGATTTCCCTTTATTTTACTGATCTAAAAAAGTAACAGGTTAGATTCATACATATTCATCTCAGAACCTACATCAACAATTATTGACTGACTAACTGACTGGATAAGGTGAATACCCATAAAAGATGAAATAATTTACAATCATATCTAGGAATTCTTTAAATCTACTTGATTCTTGAGTAAATATTTGTTTTTCTAAAAAAAAAAACATCAAAATTTTCAACCAATATGTTTTTTTTTATAACAAACAATGAACGTTTGAAGCGAATGGTACTGAATTCAATTTTCACAATGAACATCAACTCCCAGATGTAGTTAAATCCAGTTGCCCAGTCCTAAAATAGGACAAAACGCGCGTCATGGATTCCACTGTTAGCCTCTATCCATCTTTGCTTACAAAGCTTGTGAATTAAGGTAATATCGAAGTAATACGCACAATATGTACATATACCAATAACAAACTGATCAAACGTAGTTTTAAACCTCAATAGGAAGATTCAAGTCAAACAATGAACTTTATAAGAAAAAGTAATTTTATAAAATATTTACAATAATCATAAAATAATATAAAATATCAATGTCTATCAAACAATCTTAATTACTATAGTCAACATGTTATTTGATTAATACAGTATGAATCATATTCTCATTTATTTTCTATGCGTGACTGATATGAAAGTTCTTTTATTGTTGGTTCTAAATTTTCTTCTATAGTGATATATTGAGAAATATCTAATGATTTATAAATCATGACTCATATTGAATATTGAATCATTAAAACCATTCACCATTGAACAATTGAATAGAGAAAATAAAAAAGAGGTAAGAAAACCATCAGAAATTAAACATTTACGACTTAAAACAAAAAGAAGAAGTTAATTAAGGGAATTAGAGAAATAATTAAATAAAACATAATTTTAAAAAAAATAAAACTGGAATTCACTTCACCTATTACCGAAAAAAAGTGACCATAGAATAAAAGAGAAAGGGGGGAAATATTTTATTACTCATATAAAATTTAATCTGATCTATTCTTTATTCAATTTTGTTACCATATAACAACAAAAACACAACAGTTTCTAATAGTGATGAATTAGAGACAATAGAAAAGAAGAAAAGAATGAGACGTTTGAAAATTATGAGAAAGATAAAGACAAATGAAAGAAAACACAATGGATTGAAATCAGAATAACAACAACTTGATAAAAAATATTATAGTTTTCAATGATAAATGTATGTAAATTTGAAAGTAATATCAAGAAAGAAAAAGTCTCTTACCTTGAAAACATAAAATAATCACTTCCATGTAGATAGGTTGAGTAGTAATGTGATTAGTATACAAAATATCTGATGATCATATGAAGAAATAGTAAAGAATAAACAATGACTGGCCATAAAACGCTCTTAATCATTTGTTTAAAGTTGTATATGTGAGTAAGATATTATAGACTGTAGGATTAGTAAAATATGACAATTTATTAAATGACTAATGAAATATCACGCAAATCATTCTCAGTCATTCATAAAAAAATTCTCAAGTATTGGAATTTTTTGAGAATTATAATTCAAATGAAATAAATACTTACACATGAAATGGTCCTGTTATGTTAATTAGTTAGTAGTTAATTACTTATATGCTTACTTACGCCTGTTACTCCTCGTGAACGAGCATAGGCCGCTTACCAGCATTCTCCATCCAACCTTGTCCTGGGCAATCCCTTCCTGCTCCTTCCAGTTGTTATTCATCCTTTTCATATCTACTTTTATTTCCTGAAGTAATGTGTTCTTTGGTCTTCCTCTCTTCCGTTTCCCTTCAGGATTCCAAGGTAGGGCTTGTCTCGTGATGCAGTTTGATGATTTGCGTAATTTATGTTCTATCCATTTCCATCGTCTTTTCCTAATTTCCTCTTCAGCTAGAAGCTGGTTTGTTCTCTCCCACTGGAGGCTGTCACTGATGGTATCCAGCTAATTGATGTTGAGTATCTTCTGAAAACAACTATTTATAAATACTTGTACCTTCTTGATGATGGTTGTTGTAGTTCTCCTAGTTTCAGCTCCGTACAGTAGAACTGCCTTGACGTTCGTATTGAAGATTCTCACTTTGATATTGGTTGAAAGTTGTTTTGAGTTCCATATATTCTTCAATTGTAGGAATGCTGTGCTTGCTTTGCAAATCCTCATCTTTATGTCTGCATCTGAACCTCCTTGCTCATCGATGATGCTCTTCAGTTATGTGAAGGATTCTACATCTTTCAGAGTTTCCCTATCAAGAGTGTTGATAGTTTATATTTAGTATTAATCTCCAACTGATATCAACTGCAGATTTATTTAAAACTAAACATCGTTATTTAAATAGTTCACAATGCCTTGGGATTACCTATGACTTTACCGATGTTGGAATTCAGTAAATTAAGGTCTCAAAAAGATCCTCATACCACTGTAATATCAAGCCAAAATCTAATTTCAATAGTTGAGATCCACGAGGTAGAGTCGTTGATGCACACTGCTGAAAAGTCCCATAATAGGACGAAGCGGTCGTCCAGTGCTTCCAGGTTTTTCATGGTGGTCTGGCTTTAAGTGACTCATGATCTCAACTATTGAAATTTCTAAAATCTCCACAAAACCCCTTCTGATATAAGATCTAATTATCAACATTATTGAATCTAAATAATTTTTTCAGCTACCAATCTATGTCACCGTTGGATTATAATCTCAATTCTGTTTTGGTTAACTCTACATTTTATTACTTCGTTTTAAAAGTATTTGGTGACTAATCTAATGTGATATACTTAGACACAAAATAAGAGAAAAGAAATAGTCTAGAGTAATTAGACTGATTATCCGTAAACAAATATTACCATGTGAGTTTAATACTTATTGACAACTAGATAACTTATTCAATGTGACAGTTTATGTATTATCTCTAATCAGTTAGAAAAAAGAAACAACATTACATTCGATCATAGGCAGAGCACTTGAGGTTAAAGTAATTTGCTCTATTTTTTGGGAGAAAAGATCTAAAAGTGATAAATGATCATATTGCACGAACTTCACGACAGCTTATAGCAACTCTCCTACAATCATTTATGATTATGGTTAATTCTGTTTAAGCCCTTTTTTTTAATTTACTTAACAGACAGTAACAATTCGCATGTTTCTTTGTACTACTGGGATCACTATCTTGTCTGTGTAAACGTTTACTCCGGATCACATGACAGACTACGCACATGTCTCTCTAGCTAAAATGTTGATTGCTTAAATATCGCTCGATATGTCATTCTCTTCTCCATGTATATATATACGCAAATCCCATTATTAGTCTTTGCCTTGCCTAGCTGAGGCTTATTCGATTTGACTATAAATTTTCCTCCATATTTGCTCGCATACACACATCCGCCTCTCTGCCTCAAATTCGCTTGATGTGTTTATAGCTTTATGATCTGTATGCTATCCGCTAATGAACTGTAGTTGCCGCTTCTTATTGCCTTCTACTTTCAAACGCCGTTGAGATTTGTATTATAACGGTTATCGAGGTGATTCATTAATGAAGTAAACCCACTACAAGTTCCACTGTACGGAGATGAAATGTGAAGAACTAATACAACCATCATCAAAAAGATACAAGTATTTATAAACAGTTGTCTACGTAAGATGCTCAATATCCGTTGTCCGGATACCATCAGTATCAGCCTACCGTGTGAGAGGACAAACCATCTGACAGTTAAATAGGAAACTAGAAAACGACGTTGGATTTGGATAAGATATACAATGAGGAATTCACCAAGCTGATTTACGAAGCAACGTGGAATCCTGAAGAGAAACAGAAAAGAGGAAGACCAACGAATACCATACGTCGGGAATCGGAAGTATACAAAAATAATATTATCATACAATAAAAGGATTATTATATTTAAAAAAGGTCACATTTTTATTAAAAATGTTAATGTAAAAGTGAAACATATAATGCCTAGTAAATTCTTATTTACAATAAAGATTTCAAGAATGAACAAACATTTGTTTAAATCCATTGCACTTAAAGAAGATTATCTTTTCGACGAAACTTTTCTTCACGGAATTCTTTTTATTTTTATTCGATAACACAATGGGTTACTTTAATTATAAATAAATTAATTTATTTTGGAAAGTATGTGCTTGATTTGAAAATTTATTTAATTTATATTACAAGTCAGTTCATTTATTCGAAGCAAACGCTTTTGATATAATTCAATTCAAATTATTATCTTGAACTAGAAACAATTATTACTTTTTAATTTCTATGATTATTTTTATATTTTCAGTTTTAGTAATAATATTATACTTTATAAGCAAAACAGTGGAATCTATAAAGCGCGTTTTGTCCTATTCGAAAAGTGGCAGCTGGATGTACCTGCATCTTAGAGTTGATGTTCACTCTGAGACCCGAAAGCAATAGCTATGTGGATAAGGCGATGGCTTTTGAAACGAATGTTACTGAGTTCAAGTCTCATAATCAACATCAACTCCAAGATGTAGTTATATCCAACTGCCAAGTCCCAAAATAGGACACAACGCGCGTCATGGTTTCCACTGTTAACCACTATTTATTTTTGCTTATTAAGTTTGTGAATTAAGGTAATATCGAAGTAATACGCACAATATGCACATATGTCAATTACAGACTAATCAATTGTAGTCCTAAACATCAACGGGAAGATTCAAGTAAATAATACCTAAGGAATTTAATACCATACTTTCATTTTATCTTCATTTTTGAATTTTATTCTATTTCATCTTTATTCTTACTAGTAAGCTAATACAATGTCACTATTCTCTCTCTATCTGTAATAGTTATTCTTAATTACATAATTCATCTCTCATCAGTTCTTTTTTTTTACTAAACAATATCAAATTTTTCACTGATTCATATAATTTTTCATCAAATTGATTAAAGTATGTAAATGTTCTTCATTTATATCTTCGTATAAATCTATTATTTTAGAATTATTCAAATTATAATAATGAGTCAATGATTAATACAAAAATAAAAGATGTTACTATGCCATTTACTCAAATAGATATATCTTCACAAGGATTAGATACAAAATTTCAATGTAAATATAATTCTCCATATTTTTAATATATTATACCGAATAGTATATCATTCATCTTTAGTCGCCAAAAATATCCTAAATACTTTTAAAATTCTATAGAAAATAATAATTTTTTTTTCTCAACATTCAAATTAACCATAAAATTGGAAAGAAAAACATGTTTTTTTTTAATCTCCATAGTAACACAACGTAATTTTACATTAAGCAAAAGAGAACCTATGAGAATTTAAAAAACAACCATTAAATCAATACAAAAACAAAACAAAGAAAACCAATTTTGCGTGTTTCCTTAATTAGATATTTATTTGTAGAATAATTCAATGTTGTATATAAATATTTCAATATTATAATTCTATTCCTTTTCATCACTTTCTACATCTATCTTATTTCTTTTAAACCATTAATAGTTTTAAGCCATTTATACTAATGAATAATAATAATAATACCGATAATAATTATTATTACCATTATTATTATTATTATTATAGTAGAATGAATTGGATTTTCTTCAACAAAATGGAATCTCTTCTTTATCTCCCCTTTTAGCATTTACTTAGACAATATAAAATTCTAGTTAATAGGTAGAGAGTATTTTATTTATTTATTAAATAAAAGAAATAAAAATCTACAATCTAATTTATTTTTTTTTCATTTTGATTTATCTTTTATTTATTGATCCATCTAGTTGAATTTTCCGCCTACTAAAATATTTGTTTGTTTGTTTTTATTATTATTTTTTAGTTCATTTAAACAAAATGTAAATGGTTATTTTAAATATCATGCAATTGAAATTATTCCGCCCAATTCATAAAGACATATTGTCTATTTTTTAAAAATCTTTAATGTAAAATATCTTAGCAATGTATTTTTGAAATTTAATGTTTATTATAAACTTAAATGATTTAAAGAAGTAATGAATTTCAAGTGTCAATAGATATAAGTTTTTAGTTTGTTTTACTATTACTAATATAGGGGTTGTGAAGATTATTAAGTTTTTGATTGAGATCATGAACCGATTGATGTTAGACCATCTTTGAAAACCTGGAAGCACTGGATGTCCGTTTCGTCCTATTGTGGGACTCCTCAGCAGTGCGTATCCACAATCCCACTCATAGGATTTTATTATTGCTTTAATTATTGATTGACATGATATATATTCTTTTCTATTCTGTCAATAATAACTCATTTATACAGTTCTACTCAACGAATAGATTATCACTGATAATATTGTAAATGTCTATATTTTTATTTCTTCCGTTTTCCTTATCTATTTTTTGGCTTTTTTTGTTTTCTTTATACCACAGTTGTTTTATTCTCTTGGTGGTGAGCATTTTGTTGTTGTTGCTTCTGTTAGATTTGAACAAAGTTTAATATTTTGCTGTTGAATCATTTATATGCCAATCCTTCTATCTACACATTTCTTTATAAATGTTAATAAGTCTATATATATATGGTTTATATCGAATCTTTAATTATAAGTAAGTTTAATAAAATAATTTATTAGTTTTCATTATAATTAACAATCATATGATATTCATTATTAAGTTATTTAATAGTAAGTAAATATGTTCTTTTAATTAATCATTTAGGGAATATAATTAATCCTGGAGACAATTGCCTTATCAATTCATTTAAATCTATACAACAAAAGAATAATCTTTTACAAAATTGTAAAATATTTACAATTTTATCGACATATGGACAATGAATATGTATTTGCATGCTGTAGTACAAAAAAAAGACTTTTTTTTAGATTTTTTCCTTCCAGAACACATTATGATAGACATTGGTATACATTGCCTACTTTATTTCAATGAACTGAATAAAACAAAACAAAAAAGATGGAATATTCAATTTCAGATTTTGATTGATTATAGGATATTTTCGTTAGAAACAAAATTGAAAATAGGCTGGTATAAGACCTGTTATCGTTATCATTAGTAAATTATATTACGTGAATAATTAAATCATAAGTTAAGTAAATAAATATTTCAACAGTTGAAATCATGAGATTGATAGGTGCTGGGTTCGAATCCTGCGAGGCGGGGTCGTGGATGCGCACTGATGAGGAGTCACACAATAAGACGAATTGGCCATCCAGTGCTTCAAGGTTTTCCTTGGTGGTCTGGCTTCAATTGACTGATGATCTTAACTGTTAAACTTACTACAATCTCCACAAAACCCCTTCTGATACAAATAAATATTTGTAATTTCTGAAAATGAAAAAAGTATTGAAAGTCTAAATATTGTTTACACTACAAATTAATAATGAAATCTTAATAGTTAAACATCTTGTGAACACAGAACATCAATTGGTACCTTGAAATCTTTCAAGATAATTAATAAATAGGTAAACTACAAACTTCTGAAATTTGCTGAATTCATTATTATAAGGAGTTCGAAATTTAATTGATGTGTTTAAAAGTTGGTTGTTAATCACTTTTACCTTGGTATCGATTATTTCTTCATTATATTGTAAAATTTTATTCAATCCTTTCAATTAATGGCAATAATTAAATTTTTTTCTTCGATTGTCTAATGATAACTAAATGATTTTTGATTGAGATAATCAACTGATTAATGTTAGAGCACTATTTAAAACCTGGAAGCACTGTGTTGGTAGCTTCGCCCTCCTATGGGACTCCCCACCAGTGATCATTCACGAACCTGCTTGTGGGATTTGAATCCATAACCTTCAGTCATGCGCGGGAATGCTTAACCTCTAGACCACTAAGACGTCATCCAACGGTGTTAATGTCTAACCTCAACCAATCCACGAAATTTTTCGACTATATTCCATTGTACTGAGATAGATACTTGTCACTTCCCGACACGTATCAGCTCTACTGAATGGACTAAATGAACTTTACTCACTTTATTCTTACTTATTATTAGTGTTTGTTAATCATGTAACCAATTGTTTCTAAACCTTTGAATTTTCGTTATAATCACCATTGTAGAACGTTTTTTCGCAAAATATAAAGGTTGACAATACTTCGTTTAGTCAATTAAGAACATTTAAATCCTTGCTTTGTTATATTAACATGTGATCATAGCAACTTTCAACTACAACCCTTGATGTAAGTAATTTCGACCATTATGTAATTATGAATTTTAAATCTTATAGCTTGTAAGCGGCTGATGAGAACCAAACAAGACAAAGTAAATATGTCATGCTTCTCAAATATTTTTTCTTAAGCTCTTCAAGATGATAAAAAGAACTTTGTTGATGAAATTTCATAGAACTAAACGTTAGACAGCATTGGACAGTAGTTTCGTCTTAGTTTTAAGATTGATCATTAGTGGAAACCCATGATTATAAAACTTAAATTAAAATATTAGGCAGTATGTACGTTGTAAAATGTAAATTCATCAAGTTCGTACTGATGAAAAGTATTAAACTGAAATAACATCAGTAGTTATTGTTTTCTAGTTTATAATGGTGCTGACGAGACTACAATTTATGGACGACCTTTAAAAGAATCTTAAGTGTTCCTGAAAAGTTTCAGCCTATGAAAAATTGTCGGTATAGTAAAATATATTATACGAAACACATAAAATTGTGGTGGATATGCTTCTTTAACATGATTCAATACTTTTCAAGGTTAGAAAGAGGCTCTGTAGTTCTGAAATCGTAATGTCTACGGTACAGGAACTAATCCATGTGACTACGTAGTAGTCGACCTATGGCACCATGATAAGCTCATAAAATTTCCTTTACCCTTAACCACATCGCTTCTGTATTATTGGTGTGTACTCCCGAGATAAGGTTCACAGAATATCGCTTGTGAACTACGGTAGAATGCACGTAACCAAGTGTAGATATGCGTCGATATGCTCCCCAGTCATTCGTGAATATTGTGGTACTCAACTGCACATACTCTCGTATAATTGGTATTATCGTTTTAGCCTGAAGGTTTCTCAAGGGCTGGAAGTGTCCCTTTTGAGATAATCTATCGTATATACCAAAGATCTACTAAGTATACTTTAGGAAGTGCTACTTACCCAGTCTTCTTCAACACTTGTTCCTCTATTGAATTTACGTTTTCAAATGACTGTTTCGTCGGTTTATACAATGCTCCAGATTCCTACAAACGACTGATACAAGTTTGTCATTTTCATTGCACATATATCCCGACGGTACTCATACCACTGAACCGCCGAAGCTCCAGTAATATCAGTAAAGGTTGCAGCTAATGTCACTGGTGCTTTTGTTATCCAGTTTGCGACAATTAATATAACCTGTCTTAGTGTCAATCGGTAACGGATGAAAAAAGTCCCTGTTCTAACAGACTTTTTCCTCCAACATATGTCTCATCGAAGTACAACATCATCACGATAATATGTACAATGTTCACGAGTCATTTGACTATTAAAATCACAAATGAAGGAACTTCTCAGTAATCCCATCTGTTATAGCCGCTCAACTATAACTTCCTCCTTGAATCGATATTGAGTAAGCATCGGGTTTTGAATTCAGCAACATGACCTTGAAATCACTCACTCGCTGCTGAGTGGTTCGTCCATAAATTATCGTTTCGCAAAATGCCCATTTGAAGCCACAAAATGCAGTTGCAAATAGAAATTTTAATAAAATAATTTAACAGATAGCTTATTCAATTTTGACATAAAAGATATTTTAAGTGATAAATTTATTGTATTATGATTTCAATATATGTGAATGCTTAAAATAACTTTCCGAGTTAATTCTATCGTCGAGTGATCTGGAAAATAAGTAATTTTTGATAGATTACAATTACGTACAATATTATCTATTAGATTAAACTACTACTATATTGTCTTATTAAAATGATTTCTCATGTAGTTATGAAAAAAATGAATTGTACAGCGTGATTTTAGTGACCATAGATTATTGTAGAGTGAAACTATATCCAAAACAAAACACATCACTACAGAGAAGACAGAAGCATAGTTAAAGCTAACTGTTAAATATTTTAAAATACCTAGTTTGTTATTTTTTTAACTTTGGATAGATCTGAATTCATCAATGATAATCATTTCAAATAAAGCAAAACGTAGTCAGCTCAACATCTGTTAGCAAATCGACATTATGTCAATAAACTTTCATTATTTAATACATTATCATTTTAGTGTTTTACTGAAAACTCTCCCCGCCACCAAAGGAAAAGTTGACTAATTCCCTAGGTGTTGTACTTCTAATGGTGATTAGTAGTGAAATTTAGTATATAGTAACTAATGGAACCTAATCATTCAATTTTAATCAATACAATAAGTTGACACAAGTAGGTATTAGAAATGTTTATTAACAGAAGGGATATTTTTCTAAAGTCATTCTGCACAATGATTACATAAAAATTCAAGACTATAAAACAACTTTTATATGAATTATTCTAACCATTGTACAGACATAAATAAAAATAAAATATTTGTAATATCCCAATGAGTAGAAAATTGAATTTTCTGACGTTCCGTTGTACTATTTAAACTTGGATTAGTTTTAATTTGTTTATTTATTCTCTGAAGAAGTAACTTACACTAAGTCACGAAACGTCAGAAAATCCAATTTTCTACTCATTGGGATATTACAAATATATTATTTTTATTTATAACAATGAACCCAATGCTCAATTTATTCAAAATTATCAAATCAAACCTTGGTAATGACACCTACATTGTACAGATAAATAATTGTAATCTTTCTAGTTATTCTACCACATATATATTTGCCCTTGTCAATTTCTCACATGTAACCTTGATTATACACGTGTGGATAATAGTCTGTATCTATCGTTTCCTGGTATTTCTAACACGAATTATAAAGACGGAGTAACAATATTATTCTCTGAGTCAATGTATTACCAAATTCTGATTCTTTATACATTCATTGAATCTTGTATTACTTCCATCTCATTCATTATTACCATGTTTAAAATATACATATCCTGAATACAAATCATATTCAACTTTTATTATCTACATTATATCAATATGATTTATCAACAGAATAGATAAAAAACTTAATAAAATATACATTTCATAAATACCAATATCATTTAGTCATAAGGAAATCAACCAAAGACAATGAAAATTACTAGAAAAAAAAGGTATTTAATCTTATCTTATCTACTTACTTGTTTTTAAATAGTTTGCTTAACATCACATAAATAAAAAGAAACCGACATTAACAGAAAGAACAAAAAAAAAAGAAAAAAATGAGAGAGAGAACATTTCTTCATATCAAATTACTGATTCATATCTATGAGAAAATTTATTCACGGTTGAATTCAAATTAGTTGTGTTTTATTTACATAGATTATGTTTTGTTATCTCTTTCCTATTTTTTTTTATGTTTCTATGAAAGTGAATATATTTTTTGTTGTTGTTAAGGAATTTAAATGAAATTTAAAAAAAAAAGAAAAATAGACAATCAGAAAAGAAAAAATCGATATTATTTGCAAGAGTACTTTTCTTTCTGCACGAGTACTCAAGAGAATAATTTAATAAATTAAATATTAATATTGATAATAGTGAAAAGTTAAGGGTTGGAAATAATAATTATTTTTAGGAAAAAAAATTAATGACATTCGAAATGAACATTTCTTCGTTGTTGTTGACTTTTTGAAGTAAAATACACTTTTACTACTATCTAGTAGTAAAATGTTGTATAGAAAAAATATTGAGATTTTCATATAATTATTTCACAATATGAGGTGTTTTATAGTCATCTCAGGAAACGAGAAGATTAGTGGAGGCAATCGAATGTATTTGAATACAAAATTACAGAATCGCGTAGTAAAATTTGAGAATCATACAATAAATACTTAATTTGCATAATATCAATCCATTGTCTCAAATTTGACTGTTTCTTTTGCAAATATCAATTAATCGTCTTAGATTTCATTGCTCCTGCGTTTTCATATCAATTACTTTTCGTTTTCGTTCTCTACTTCTCGATCTTCTATTGAAATATATTCTAATCCTGACTGTCGTTATATACTACTTATGTGGATATAAGTAGCTCAAATCACAAGATGACTAATTAAAAAATGTCCAAATGAAATACTATCAAATGAACTAAGACATATAACTGATTTATTAAGATTTCACTTATTTTACTGGATAAATCAGTTATACATATAACCTTTTCTTTTATCATTAGTTAGATTTTTATGATCTATATTCGAAATGAACATTTCTTGGTCGTTGTTGACTTTTTGAGGTAATATACACTTTTACTACTATATAGTAGTAAAATTTTTTATGATCTGTCTTTCTAAATGATTAGCTGAGAAACTAATTGCTAAGTATCTTGGTATTATACAAGAGCATATAATGACTAAACTGAACATAAATCCTAGGTTAGTGTTGGGTCTTTTAAGTAAGGTAAGCAAGGCTCGGTGAAGAGTATATGAGCCTTCATAATAAAAGACTAACAGTTAATAAATGTATTTAACTCTGTGCTTCTACCATTTAATAGGCTAGAGATATCTTTCTGTTAAGAATGAGATTTAAAGGGTAAAAATATAAGGTCCAGTGTCATTAATTTATAAGAATATTCCAGAATTAACTAAATCTTCATCAAACTGTAACGTTATTATCTACTGTATTGAATAATTAACGTTTAAAACGTTCAAACAACATTCATTTACTTAGTCCTCAAAACGAAAAATTTCATTTGGATGTTTTAGACAGTTACTTTGATACGTTCAATAAAAGATATGTTAGGATACTGAAAACTGTTAGGATACAATTCATTCGAAGATTTGAGCACACTAGTCTAGACAGTTTTGGGTAACCTAGTACAGCACCATTTAAAAACATATTGAAATTAGTTTTAAAAGGATTAAAAAATTGTGAATATTTCATATAATGTATGTTTAAACTATGGATTTGCTTAGCTAAGTTATAGTAGAATGCTGATCAACTGATAACAAAAATAAAGTATGATGGTTCTTCGGCAGAACGAATTCATTGATTTATTAACTTCAATGATATTTTCCGTTATGAAGCAACAGTTTAAAGAAAATAAATGTGCAAAATGAAAGATTATCAACGATAAATTTAAATCTTTTCATATCGGTGGTCATACATTCACGAATATCAGATGGGATGTTGTATAGTGTGAGTGACTTTTAGAAATTGGTATCCAACGAAGGCTAGTTTTTAAACCACTGTTGCCCTTGGTTATTTCCCAGTTTATAAGCAATATGAATAAAATCTACTCTTGAGTTCAACTGATAATAAATTCTAATACACATATAGATACTTTTAAATAACAAAACAACCTGGAGCTAATTTCAATTGGTTATTAACTGGTCGATTACAAACGGAACTTGCGGTGGTTCGATTGTTAAGACATGTTCTTTTTTTATTTGGAAATTACAAAGATTTTATATGTAAAGTATACCTGTAACCTTTATTAATCTCTCGATTCTGCGACTGAACTTTATGGCAATGATCAAAAACATTGGGGTACCTATTTTCAAGCTGTTATATCCCGATACGAATAATGAATGGTAATTCTTGAAATCCATTTATGGACCAATGCTATGAGTATATTTTAATCGTGTAATTGTTACGTAACTAAACTGTTCATATTCATGTCCGTCTTATTATGAGTTTTATTTTGACATATGAATTATTATTATACCATTTACCATTCTTGAGTTATGGCTTGTCTACTAATTACTATCTCCCTCATTCACAACCACTTTTGGCTGAAAATTGTACAGATGTTATTTTCTATTTTATGGTACGTTGTGGTCTGTTTGATTGATATATAAACCGAGTATGTTTGAAATAAATGATTCATATTGCAGAGGCTGAGGTTGGTGTTCTGGACTTAACTGGCTGGGTTAGACAGGAAGCAAGACTAATCAGGACTCTAGGCTGCTGTTTTACACGTCCTTGTTCTGATCGATAATTTCGCTGCTCTCTGGTTGGCGGTATCGTTGCGTTATCCAATTTACAGTGTCAAAAGTTATAACAGAAGCAACTTTAATTCGTATATTAACTCAGACGTTTACTACGTTAGAGATGAATTTGTGGTGTCAACCAATCGTCGTTTTAAATGACAAGATTTGTGTAGATAATATTTTCAGCCATTTGTAGTGTGAACAGGTAAAACATTTACATGTCTAGATAAATTAAATATTGAAGTTGCTGGTCAGTTTGACACGATAAACTAGTTTGTGAATTTTAAGAACTATTTATTGTAGGCACTAAATTAGGCTCATTTGATTCACACTGAGATAACTTTATTTAGTATATGTAGATTGGCTACACACAAGGATTGTTTACTGTAATCAAAAATATGATATTGAATACAATGAGCATTATTATTATTACGTTGTTATTGTGCATTTTAATGACATTAGTAACTATGGTTTTCCTAAATTTCCATATACAGTCAGTCAGTAACAACGTAGAACTTCGTACGTACGTACATCAGTCCGAGTTGCCACACCACATTAGCACAGAGATGCAGTGGTCGATTCAAATCCCACAGTGGTAGAGGTAATAAGAGCATAGACAGTAATCGGGAAGATTAGTGATTGGAGATGTTATTTAAATAGTATAATGCAGTGAAATAAATTTGGAAAGAGGAAAAAAACGACATGAAGAATTTAGAAGATTAGAATTTGGGAGAACACAAAGAGTGGATGCACCTGCGCCATTGCAAACGATTTTGAGCCATGTCATTTAGGGTCTCTAACCATCGGTTGCTATCATCTCGCGGTCCCCAACCAGGTAGTCTACACCTACCAACATGACTCAGTCCACTTATCAGTGACTTCATGGACTTGTGCCATATTTTGGTCTGGCCGCCCCTAACTTTATTCCAATCGACTCTTATACCACTGAACATCGCACGTCGAGGCAGTCGGTGGTTGGGCATACGTAACACGTGTCCCAGCCATCTCAACTGATGAAGTTTCACTACTTCATCAATGGATTCGCCATCCTTACCTAGTACCCGTTTCCTAACAACTGCGTTACTAATTCGATGGTCCCAGGACATACGAGCAATGTTTCGAAGACACCTATGGTCAATTACTAGTAACCTACGAATATCCTCTACTCTTACAAGCCATGTTTCACTGCTATAAAGTAGGACAGAATGAACTGCTGCGTAGTAAACACATCCTTTGGTTGATAGACGGATATCTTGCCTACGCCATAAATGACGCAAGTTGGCAAAAGCTAGTCGAGCCTTCTGTATCCGTGCTGAGATTTCGTCACACACCAGACCACAAGGGCTGATGAGACTTCCAAGATAGGTGAAGCGATCGACACGTTCAATTACTTCACTCCCTATCATTGGTTCGGGTGTTGATCCAACCCAATCCTGAAGCAACATTTTGCATTTCGAGGGAAAGAATCGCATCCCGAACATGCTTGTATTGCTGTATAGAGTGGTTAGAAGACTCTGCATTTTGTCAGCGTCTTCACCAAATAAAACTATGTCATCGGCATATTCTAGGTCAAAAAATTAATCTCCCGGTAGAGGTTCAACCCCTGGAAATTTAGATGAGGAAAGTGTCATCTCTAAAAGCACGTCAACGACAAAGTTAAACAAGAATGGAGAGAGTGAACAGCCCTGACGAACACCACTTGATGTAATCAATTCTGATGACAGTTAGCCATAAGCTCTCACTCGACCAGCTGTGTTCAAGTAGAGAGCCTGTATAAGGTTAATGTACTTCTTTGGTACTCCTTTCAGTGACAAACACTGCCATAGGACCTCACGATCAACAGAGTCGAATGCCGCCTTAAGGTCGAGAAATACTACGATTGTAGGGTGTCTGAATGTGTGTCTATGTTATAGGACCTGACGTAGTGTGAATATGTGGTCTATACAACCACGTCCAGGTCGAAAACCAGTCTGGTTTTCTCTAGTCTGCTCTTCATGAGCTTTAGTTAGGCGTCGAAGTATTATTGAAGCTAATATTTTAGACATTATATTAGTCAAGCTGATTCCTCTGTGATTGTCACAAAAGTACTTTTGTCCTTTCTTATAGATTGGCACAATCAGTGATTGAGACCAGTCAGATGGGATTACGTCAAGTTCCCAAATTCTACTTAAGACTTCAGTTAGTCTCACTGCTAATACTGAACCACCATCCTTAATGATCTCAGGAGTGAACCTCTCAGGGCCTGCTGCTCTCCCTCGCTTCAGATTTCCTATGGCTTTTTCAACTTCGTAAAGAAACGGAGGACCTACGTCAACTTGCCATTCAGGTTGATTGAAGATCGTGGGAAACCGAAGTGTGGCTGAAGGTCAGTTGAAATTATCACTAAAGTGTTCTGCCTATAGATCCAATCTCCTGTATAGAGAATGAATAATATGTCCATCTTTCTCTGAGATAGGTTCGCTAACGGTCGGGTTCCTAATTCCGGTTTCCTCAACAAGTCTGAACAGTTGTCTGCTATTACCTATTGCCGCTGCCTTTTTCATCTCTCTTGCTTTCGCTACTCACCACTGTTCACGACCATTGCGTAGGCTTCTTGTCAGCTTGCGCTTAAGCTGTGATCTATTTGGGTCCAACGTTGGGACGAATTAGGGGGTCGCCATGTTAAAAGATGTTTTTCCTTATGCTTAAAGTTAGTATTTGCAAGGAAGAGGCGGTTATCCGAGCATAGCTACAACAGACGGTACCCATTATCTGTTCTCTGAGCCACGACACCATAAGATCCACCTAGGTGTCTTTCCCTATCGCTTGAGCATTAAATTCACCAGCCACTATTACTACATCCGAGCGCTTAGCTTTTCGGAGAAGGTCGGAAAGCTTTCTGTAAAACTCATCTTTTACAGCATCTGAGCTGCAGTCAGTGGGAGAATAGGCAGAGACGACGAAGAGGCAACGACAAGTGTCCCTATATTTTCGGATCCTTACTGTTCCATTCAGTCGGACAGCGCAAAAAAACGGCTGTCTACTGGGATCCACTCTAAGAGAGCTAGTTCTGCCCTAGGACTCAATGCTATACCTACGCCGGCGAGGCCACGAGAAGCATCGTCAGGGCTTCCAGATATACGAAGTGTGAATCTAGTTGGTTCTTTATTTTGACATAGTGAGGCCAAATGAATGACGCTACTCGGATCCTGTATGCGCGTTCCGGAGACGCAGCACACATCGACGGCGCGGGATTCTAAAGTCCTAGCTAAGGAAGCCTGCTGTCCTATTTGGTACAGTGTTCGGACGTTAAAAGCTTATGTGTGTAGTTTAGAGCGTCGTTTCAGGAGACCAGGAATAACATTCTGCATACCCGAATCGTTTGCCCTAGCGGTGCGAGGTGATAAACGGACGTGAGAAGGGTTAGTCATGGAGATAAGAGAGGCATTAGGAGGTGTAGGAAGGATTTGAATGTGACCAACTTGGTCTCGTGTGCTGTTACGGGTATGAGGGCTGATATCACTTCCCGGCTGCCCACACCGTGGAAGGGTATTTCTTGAGGAACCTGAAAAGGAAATTGGATTAGTGTTGGTTTTAACGATCTAGGAGCGTGACCGCAGAGCCCAAGGGACAATTGCTTGAGGCCGGTCGCGCACGGCCTTTTTGTTGAAGGTTTTTAATATGTTAGCTCCGTTCTTCAAAGGGCCTTACCGCCGGAGACGGAAACCCGTGAGGTAAGGTGAAGTGTGACATTTTTAGGGCCAACCTTCTCTAACCCCAACCTCCCTTGTGAGAAGGCAGCATTGCTGCAGATACTGGTTGCCCAAGGGAAACACCTCGCTGCCGTCACACCCCTCTACGGTCAGCAGTACGACTTCGCCCTCAGACCTTGGGTTGTTGCTTTTAGTCTTACCGTTCTCCAATCGACCTGCCTGGCATGGTAGAACCTACAGGAACATATGTTCCAGCCAATATAGCTCGGTTGGGTCATCACGATAGGCAAGCCCGACCACCGCGTCAAGGTAGCAGCTTCGGTCAGGCTGGCTAAATCCCACGAAAACTCGATTGCTGAGCTTATGAATGCGAGTCTGAGACGGAGAAAGTATGAGTTAGGTTATCTAGCACTCAGTTATTATTTGTTTAAACTGAGACACAAACGACGGAAAAGGATGAACACACTTACACATTTTATAATTCACTTCATTAGTGAAAATCCTTCGCACAGCCAAGGATTGAGAATTAGAGGCTGACTCACAGGGCTAGTGAAAAATTGCACATGTGGTAACACAAAATTTGGGTTTAATTTCTGCAAAACTAACTCCATATTATAACCTTGGCCTTGAGTAACTAAACCTGGACTCCAGAAAATGCTGATTCTACGGTAATGCTAGATAATACTACCCTACTTAATTTTTCACGGAGGTAACGAAATGTCAAAATACGCCTATATTTACGGAAGTGTATTCATCAAAGGAAGTCTTGGTTTAGTGAGATTCATATTCACAAGTATATGCGAGAAGCACGGAGTCGAGATTCTGTCCACTATCTTAATATGATTATTCATGTGGAATGAAAATATTTGAGTATAATCAAATAAGTGAGGTTTGCTTTAGTTCAAAAAAGCCTCACCCAAAAAAACGTGTGAACAGCTCACATATTTGTGCACTTACGGACGTTTATGTATATGGCTATTCAGATCTGGTAAGTGAAAAATGTACTGGGTTTTGATCACACTATTTACAACGATATTTTCTCTATAGCTTCAATAAAAAAGCCAATTTGTCTTGAATTTATTACACTTCACATATGAATATTTAAGGGTCAGGTAGATTTATGCCTACCTTGATTAATTTTCTGCAGTTTAATCATATACATTTGGTAGATGATGAGTATACACTGATCAACTGTAAACAGCTCAGTAAAATACATTCTTCTACATTTATCCTCTCATAGTCTAACTGGTTTCTTATAAGTGATTACTAGTTTTCCTTAGACGTTAAAAATATCATTCTTTAATATGACTGGTTAAAAGTCAGTCAGCTACAAAGTAAGACAAGGCATATGTATGCATCGGTTCAGGTTGTTACACTTCAATAGCACAACAAGGTGATGACTGTTTAATAAATCGTAAACAATTAAAAACAACCAAAAAAATAAATGTTACTAAAAATTTGGTATATGTGGATAAATGAGAATAAGAATAGGTTATCATCTCATTAAAATCATTCTTTGTACAAGGCAAAATTGTCTAACAATTTCCGCTAATCAACATAACCAAACTTATAGGGAAAAGGTATACGCAAAAAAAAAAGAAAAACAGACTAATCAATTAAGAATAATTTGTCAGTGAACTATTTTTCAATGTGATAATTAATTTCATTTGAGGAAAACATAATAAATCTTATGTAAACTATTACAGTAAATATACAGTACAGAAACTATTCGTGAAATAGATTGACACCTCATAAATATATATATATATATATATATATATATATATATATATATATATATATATATATATATATATATATATATATATATATATATATATATATATATATATATTGTGTAACCAGAAGAACAGACATGCTCTTTGTAGGTACAATTAAAATCTTTTACAAAAAAGACCTAAAAAGGGAAACTAAAACGAATTCATGTACAAGTTAGATAAAGAAATACAGAAAAAAGATAATGACTAAATACAGATCATGTACAAAAAGAAAACAGACAAACTTCGAAAGTTTATATAAATAGTAAGATTAAATGTTACATATAAATAGAGATATTATTATTATTATTATTATGAATTTGAAATTTCATTTTGTTCTAAAATAAAAAAGTACTGTTTGATCTGGTACTTGAAATGTTCATTTGACCAGAATTGGCTACTGATGACGTTGTAGCTGTGATTGTTGAACCACTAGTACTCGATATAGAAGAAATAAGTGTTGAATTTGGTAAATTTCTTATTATTGATTGAGAAATACTATTACTACCAGTACTATTATTGCTACTACTATTATTATTATTGTTGTTGTTAATATTATGAAAATATTGATTCGTTGTAGAAATAGGTAAACCAGGTGGAAATATTGAATCAGTCATAGATAATCCAAGTGAATCATCATTAATTATACTGTTATTACAACTTGTACCAATAGTATTATTATTCATATGACCAACACCACGATTTGTAGTACCACAATTACTAATAGAATTATTACTAATAAATGATGTATTATTCAAATTAAAATGCGGATTAACTAGACGTACAACACCAACTCCACCACCTAAACGTCTAGAATTCATACTACCTCGTACAGACCAACAATTTGCATCTGGATCATAGAGTTCTACAGATTTTAAATAAGTAGCACCATCGAATCCACCGATTGCAATTAACTGATTATTAACTACAGCTAATCCAACCTTATTTGTAAATAAAATAAGAAAAAAAATAATTATATTGATTGTAATGATAAGACTTAGACAATTAAAACCAAATGAATAATTATACTTAAATAATGTTGATATTTGGTGTTATATCCAGAAGGTTGTTCTTGATATACCGCGTATAACGTGAGCACTAGAACGCCAGAACCCTTCCAAGTCGCAATGAGAAAACAGAAGACCAATGAAGGGAATATTATTCCTACACAGTATCAATTATAGTACAAAATTGTCAGGTATTTATAGTTTTTAGTAAGAACAAAATCATCATTACAGTCCACCAATCAGCATACAGGGGGTTATTAGCATTGTCCAATCGGGAAGCTACACGTAGGAATTCTAGAATACTCTTCCAAAAGGTGATTGGATGGAATATCTCCGACTCCTTCTGAGCCTCCTACAGCTTCCTCGAGTTCACTCGTGGTCCATCGTCACATTTGGTTAAAACTAATTCATACAAAATAAGCTTTTCAAACGAAATAAATTCTGTTTTTTATTTATTTACAAAGCCCACTGAAATAACATTAGATATTAATATTTTCAATTAAAATTCATAAATTTCATTCCTATTATTAATTGTACTAGTTGTTTGAATCTTCCTATTGATGTTTAAAACTGAAATTGACCAATTTCCTATTGGCATATGTACATTGTGATCGAACTTGCCACTAATTCACAAGAATTTTTAGCAGAGATAAATGATAGCTAACAGTGAAATTGGAGACATGTCTTTTTTTATTATTACTAATATCACCTTCATTTCAATACTTGAGAAAACATTCTGTCATCTGAAGATTTATTTACTAATACATTTAATACATTTTACGCCGTGTCAGTTAATGAGATTAAAAACTTCTATTAAATAAGTTGGTCGAGAGATGTGTTACACATCTCCAACTGTAGCTTACCCTGACATAGAATGCTGAAATAAGTAGATTTGATAACAGATCAAGGGAGGACAAATCAAAATATGATATCAATTCACTAAGATATTGAATAGTAGTCAGAGCTATATCGGAGGATACAGACTTCTGGACTAGGACGTTCAGAATACTCGAAGTAAATGGCTGGAAACTTTTGGTGACATGGAGCAAAATAAGTTGCAATAACGTATCTGTATTCAACACCCCTACCTTCCTCAAAATCTTAAGTTATTCATATATTTAAGCATATAAACATTGGTTAAAACGGGCACCAAAATGCATATACGACACACGCAACAGTTATTATTAGATCTGGAGATGTTCTCTGACCTTTTTCTCATAGTCTGATTTGTTCGTAATGAAAGTCGTGTTCCCCTTATCTGCTCTCGTTATGATAATTGTCTCATAATTTATTAGCTGTTCTATTGTATATAATTCATCTTTAGTTAGATTAGAAGTGTGTAGTTTTTGATATAACAAGGTGGTCACTAGCTTTTTCATTAGAAAGGAAATTCGAAGACGGTTATAATATTGAAAAATGATAATAGTTATCTATTCATATTTATGTTAATACCCTTTTTAAGCAAATGTATTTTGTGGATACTTAGTCAGTCAGTCAGTCAGCTACAACGTAGGACCAGGCACATATGTGCATCGGTCCAGGTTGCTATACCGCATCAACACAACAAGATGAACACCGGAATCATAACAGTGGTTAGGTAAAAGGTGGTAATATATAAGAGAAAGATTGCATATAGAGATATAGTACAAGCAGAAAGAATTGGTTCGTAGAAAGAAAGATATGAAGCGATTTTAATCTCATAGTTTAAGGGAAGACAGGGAGTGTATACACCGACGCCATTGTGATCGATTCTGAGCCATGTCACCAAGAGTCTCCAACCATTGGTTACGAAAGTCACGCGTACCTCAACCAAGTGGTCTGCATCTACCAACATGGCTCAGACTAGAATTTAGTGTCTTCAAGCACTGATGCCACGTTTTGGTTTGGCCGCCCCTAACTTTCTTCCAACCATTTCCAATACCGGATAGCATTGCACGTCGTGGTAATCGGTGTTCAGGCATACATAACACGTGGCCCAACCATCTCAGTCGATGAAGATTCATAAGCTCATCAACTGATTTACCATCCTTTCCTAATACCCTGCGTCTAACCTCACTATTACTTACCCGGTTATCCCAGCAGACGCCAGCAATATTTCTTAGGCATCTGCGGTCAAATACTAATAGCTTACGAGTGTCTTCTACTCTTAATGGCCATGTTTCGCTGCCGTAAATTAAAACAGAACGGACTGCCGCGCAGTATACTCGTCCTTTTATTGATAGACGGATATCTCGCCTTCGCCACAGGTGACGTAAGTTGGCAAAAGCCAAACGAGCTTTTCGAATCCGTGCTGAGATTTCGTCCGATACCAACCCATTAGGGCTGATCACACTTCCAAGATAAGTGAAGTTGTCAACGTGTTCGACTACTTCACTCCCTATCCTTAGTTCAGGTGTTAACGCAGACCAGTCCTGAAGCAACAACTTGCATTTAGAGGGAGAGAAGTGCATTCCAAACATCCTGGCATTGTTGCTCAGTGCTACTAGAAGACTCTGCATTTTGTCAGCGTCTTCACCAAACAGGACTATGTCATCTGCGTATTCTAAGTCGATAAGTGGATCTCCTGGTAGGAGATCAATACCCGAGAACTCAGTCGACGAGAAAGTTATTTCCATCAGTAGATCTATGATGAAGTTAAACAAAAATGGGGAAAGTGGACATCCTTGACGGACACCACTTGAGGTTGCAAAACTAGATGACAGTTCGCCATAAGCTCTCACTCGACTAGTAGTGTTCGAGTAAAGAGCCTTTACAAGGTTTATGTACTTCTGGGGTACGCCTTTCAATGACAGACACTGCCACAGAATCTCGCGGTCTACCGAGTCAAATGCTGCTTTTAAGTCAAGAAAGACCACCATCGTCGGACGCCTATAAGTATGCCTGTGTTCTAGAACCTGACGAATGGTGAATATGTGGTCGATGCAGCCACGACCGGGTCTGAAGCCAGCTTGATTTTCTCGTGTTTGCAGTTCACGAGTTTTAGTTAGGCGTCTGATTATTATTGAGGCTAGTATTTTAGATATTATATTAGTTAAACTAATCACTCTGTGGTTGTCACAGGATGATTTTGACCCTTTCTTATATATTGGGACGATAAGTGATTGTGACCAGTCAGATGGAATAACATCTAACTCCCAGATCTTAGCTAAAATATTAGTCAACCTAACCGCTAAAATTGGACCACCATCCTTAAAGACTTCTGGAGCCAGTCCATCTGGACCAGCAGCTCTTCCTCGTTTCAGATTATCTATAGCCTTTTGAACTTCAGCAAGAGTTGGGGGACCTACTTCAATGTTCCATTCACGCTGTCTGGGAATGGAGGGTAGTTGTAGAGTAGCTGAAGGCCAGCTAAACTGTTCTCTGAAATGTTCAGCCCATCGTTCTAAACGCCTGGACTGGGAGCAGATGAGTGTATCGTCTTTTTCCGATATAATCTCACTTACACTTGACTTGTTAATTCCAGTTTCTTTTATTAGTCTGTAAAGCTGTCTTGTGTTCCCTATAGTCGCCGCCTTTTCCATCTCTTTTGCTTTCGTTGCCCACCACTGCTCACGGTCGTTTCTTAGACTTTTTCTTAACCTAGATCTGATTTGTTGTCGCTCTTCATCATGTTCGGAACCTGATGGGACGAGTTTGCGAGAATCCATCAGTGTGATAGACTTTGAAGAAATCCACTGGTCCTTTGAAACTCTGTGGTTTAAGTCGCTAATAGATGTCACTGCTGCTTCCACAGCTGCTTGTATGTCTTTCCAAGCAACATCTGGGTCAGCCTCGTCTTCAGAACTACCTAAGTGTGAACTCAGTTGTTCTTGGAACCTATTTTTGGTTTTCTCGTTACTCATTTCAGTTCTAATTGGTCTTTTTAATGTGGCTTTTTTGCGTCCGGTGAGGCGCAAGCAGATGCGTGCCCGTATTAGGGCGTGCTCGGAGTCCAAGCAGGTACTCCAGAATGAGCGACAATCTTCTACCGACCCTCTCCAACGATGACTGATGGCAATATGGTCTATTTGAGTCCATCGTTGGTTTGGTGTAGGGGGTCGCCATGTTAGACGATGTCTCTCCTTATGCTTAAAATTTGTGTTTGCTAAAAATAAACGATTATCTGAGCACAGTTGCAGCAGACGATCACCATTATCTGTTCGCTGTGCCGGAATGCTAAAATATCCACCTAAATGCCTTTCTGTTTGGTTTAAGCTACCTATCTGAGCATTAAAGTCACCCCCTACGAGTACTATGTCTGAGCGTTTAGCTTTCTAAAGAAGTTCAGAAAGCTTTCTGTAAAATTCATCCTTCACTTCATCTGAGCTGCAGTCAGTGGGAGCGTAGGCAGAAACGACAAAAAGGCAACGACGTGTGTCCCTATCCTTCCGAGTTCTTACGGAGCCGTTTAGCCGAACAGCACATAGACGACTGTTGATGGGGATCCACTCTAGCAGTGCTTGTTCCGCCCTCATGCTTAGTGCTATGCCTACACCTGCCAGTCCACGAGAACTGGCCATCGGGTCACCAGATACACGTAGGGTGTATCTCGTTGGCTCTCCGTTTTGCCGAGGTGAGGTCAAGTGAATGATCACACTGGAATCCTGTATGCGTGTTTCGGAGACACAGCATACATCGATGGAAAGAGACTCTAGGGTTTTAGCCAAGGAAGCCTGCTGACCGATTTGACATAGAGTGCGTACGTTGTAAGCTCCAATGTGTAGTTTGGAGCGAGGTTTCAGTAGACCTGGGACAGAGTTTTGAGCACTAGAATCGTTGGCTATGGTGACACTTGAGGAAGAAGCCGAAGGAGGAAGTTTAGGGTTGAAAGTCGATGTAGGAGGAATAATAGGAATTGAAGAGGGAGGTTGATTATGAATCCAGTGGTCTTGAGCGCTGTTAGAGGTATGAGGGCAGTTATCACTTCCCGGTTGCCCACACCGTGGAAGGGTTCTTCTGGAGGTACCTGTAAAGGAAATCGGATTAGTGTTGGTCTTGACGACCTGGGAGCGTGACCGCAGAGCCCAAAGGACAACTGCTTGAGGCCGGTCGCGCACGGCCTTTTTGTGGAAGGTTTTTGACGTGTTAGCTCCGTTCTTCAAAGAGCCTTACCGCCGGAGACGGAAATCCGTGAGGTAAGGCGAGGTGTGCATTTTTAGGGTCGACCTTTTCTAACCCCACCCCTCCTTGTGGGAAGGCAGCATCGCTGTCATGCTGGTTGTCTGAAGGAAACACCTTACTGCTGTCACACCTCTGTACAGTCAGCAGTACGACTTCGCCTTCGGACCTTAGGTTTGTTGCTTTTAGTCTTACCGCTCTTCAACCGACCTGTCTGACATGGTAGGACCTTGAGGAACGGTTGTTCCAGCCAGTATAGCTCGGTTGCTTCATCACGATAGGCAAGCCCGACCACCACGTCAAGGTAGCAACAACGGTCGGGCTTACTTATATTTCAATCTGATAAATAAACAATCAATTTGTTTTGATGTGAGGAATTAATTAGCGACCACCTTGTTATATCAAAAACTACACACTTCTAATCTAACTACAGATGAATTATATACAATAGAACAGCTAATAAATTATAAGACAATTATCATAACGAGAGCAGATAAGGGGAACATGACTTTCATTATGAACAAATCAGACTATGAGAAAAAGGTCATAAAACATCTCCCATATGAACTAATTAAAGAAGCGAAACGACAGAGTAAATTAGAGTATATATCGAAAGAATGGAAGGATATCGTGGTCATCCTATACCGTAAAGAAACATCGGAAGGAATTAGGAGGATTCCAAACAAACATAAGAGTACATTTTTGGGCTAGTGATAACATAAGATCAGTATTAGTGAAGGTGAAGGATAGGTTTCCAAAGAAAGAACAGCAGAATGTTGTCTGTGAGACTAATTGTCATGATTGCAATGGAGCTTATGTGAGGAAACATCTAGAAAGTTGAATGTGAAGTTGAAGAAACACAATGTCTAAAACAGGTTCCCGAATCCTCGGTTGATTTAAAGAAACTTGAGAATGGGTCGGCGATAGCCTTATATGCGTTAGAAACAGGACGCAAGATCAACTTCGACGAGACCAAAATACTTCAGAAAGTGTTTGGCACGAATGAAGAAAGATTGTCACCAGAAGCTTTGTATATACGGACTATTCAGAACAACCTGAACAGAAAAGATGGTATTCAACCAGTCACCTCTTGCCAAATGACCATTACCAAGTAATTGAACCCTATCTCTATATCCAACCTGTTTATTTCACAGGCGCCGTCGTTCTGATAGAAATTAATTCTAATGTTTTATTAAATCAGCTATACATTTAATGGTTCTCCTTTTACATACACATGAACGTATCAAAAAAACATTTTCAATTTGCACTTTAATAAAAACAAGTTCACATCTAATATCAACTATCAATAACTTAAAGTCACATACACACACAAAACTACTCATTGATTTATTGTCACACTGTGAACATTTCATATGATTCACATCTAACCGACTCATGTTATCCTACTTACTAAAGTCAATATCTGAATATAATTGGATAAGCACTTGAAATAGATTTGATTTAATTGTCAAATATTATACATTCTTTGGTTCTGCTAGTTAACCTGAAGAAGTCCAGATAAGTTTGCTGGACGATATGCTGAAATTATTTAAACTTCATTCGCTCAAATTACTTCAAATACAATTTTCGAAATAATATCTCCTCTATACTCGGCACTTAATTTCCTTCAAACATTTCGTTCAAATTATCACGATTAGCATAAGTTATTCAGCAAGAATACGCCATTTTTTCTATCAAGATTCTGCAGACCATGTGCACCATTGGTTTAGAATCATAGTTTACCAACTTGCCTAAGTGAATCCTTTGTAAACGCTAATCCAATTAAAGCCATGGCATTCGCTTTTCATCCTCTCAATTTCGTAAACAACAACCCGGCCGAGAGAAAACAGTGAGTAAGACTTCCTTGCCAGTGGCCATATACGCGTGGTTACACGAGGACGTTTCTAGAGGAAGAGCAAACTCTTTTATAGTAATTGAACAGAATTCAGTTGTATTGAAAACTAATTTGAATTTCCCTAGAAATCTCAAACACACAGTCATTTCATATTAGTCAATATGAATACATCATATAAAAGTTGTTACTTGATTATTATAAAAAAAAATAAAAGTTCCTTACAGAGCTTAATTCTTTTTAGAAATATGACTTACTCCACTACGTCGTGATGTCATTGCTACAACAGGAGTCCATGTACGACTACGTAAATCTAAGCATTCTACAGACGATAATTCTGTAACCTCATCTCTTCCACCCACAGCGTATATCAAACCATTATAGACAGCCACACCTAAGTGTTTACGTTTAGTTCCCATACAGGATATTTGGTGCCATGTACCAACACGAGGATCAAAATGTTCCACAGAGGATAAAGGTTGTTGACCATCTGAACCACCAACAGCATACAATTGACCATTCAAAACTGCAACACCGACACCTAAACGACGAGTAATCATACTGGAAACCTTAGAAAGAAAAAAATAGATATATTACTTCACTCATACACCGTCATAATAGTACTGTCTCAACAGATATTAGTAACTAATATAAATAGGTTTATATAGTTGGACTAATTAAATCAAAAAAAATTATATTTATATTCTGCACAGTTCATTTTAGTCCATAAAATGTTTAATCAGTTTCCATAGTAAATTGATAATATATAATGTTTAGAGTAGTATATCACAGTATTAGAAAAAAGAAAACGGTATTGAGAATTTTCACTGAATAACTGAATTCTGAATATGGGCTTTATTGATATACATTTCAGCTTTTAGAGAGAATGAACAGTAAGAAAATACAAATTACAAGTGATCATGAAATGATCCTGTATCACATCAATTATCCTTGAATATATTCAACAATTTTTTTACTTGAGAAGATATAAAAATTGGAGTGGAAAGCTCGGTTCGGAAACTTGTAAATATTATTACCACGGTTTGATTTGATATTTTCAAATAAATTTAACACTAAGTGGATTAGTTAAAGGGATTTTGTGGGGATCGATTTGATTTTTAAGTTTTATTTAGCGCAGATGGATTTGTCAAATGCCCTGGTACTGTAGAGAGTGGGGAGAGTCAGCTATCCCTCTCGAAATGCTCTACCCTTGGCTACGCATATACAGCATCTGCTAAGGAAGTCCTACTCACTGCCTTTTCGTGGCCAGGGTGTTTAAGAAATTGAGAGGACGAACAGTGAATGTTGAGCGCTTTAACCGGGCTGATGGATATGAAGAATCCACCTAGGGGAGTTGGAAAACCCTGATTCCAAACCAATGGTGCACATGGGCTCCAGGATCCTGAGGAAAAAATGGCGTATGAACCAGTTATTGGTAACCGGCTATCATGGGACTGCATCTCCTTATGATGCTCCGCTGTCTTGTGGATCAGACCTTTAGGTCGAAGGCTCCGGGTGTGGCACCCTGAGAAAGCCATTTGCTTTATTTTGGGCATACGGGCAGTATCATAGCCCACACACAACTCAGGTGACTTGTGTGGCGCATACGTATACGGTGCCCCTTTGTACCAATATTCATGTGTTCAAATAAATAACAAATAAATAAAGCACTGGGAACCAGGGAGTACTGGGATACCTTCCTGCACTAGTATGGGACTCCAGCTGTTCTAGTAAGAAATAGTAACATGTGAAGTTCAAATACGGTAAGAACAAAGCAGTTTTCATCGATGGCATCAGATAATCGCTACTATATATCGCACATTGGAAGGATCTTTTGTAATTAAACAATAATACATTCGTAATATTTCGACATTTCGCGACTTAATATAAGTAGAATATTACAAAAATAACATTATCAAAATGGGAGTTTGTGGAGATTGTAGTAATTTTAATAGTTGAATTTATAAGTCAATTGAAACTAAACCACTATTGAAAACATGGAAGCACTAGAAGGCCGTTTCGTCGCAGTACGGGACTCTTCAGCAGTGCGCATCCACGATACCATGTGCAAGACTCGAATCCAGGACTTCCAGTCTCGCGCGGGAACGCTTACCCTCTAGACCACTGAGTTGGACAGCATCTAAACGTGTTAATGTCTGACTTTATGAATTCAACTGTCAAAATATATTGTCACTTATAATCACTATCCTGAAATCGCTATGACGGCTCCATCGACTCAGTAAAATTCTGAAACAATCGAGCTTATCAGTGTTCACCGAATACATGCTACAAACTGGAACCACTGGTTAACTGACTACAGAATATATATATGTATTATATATATATAATATATATATATATATATATATATATATATATATATATATATATATATATATATATGTATTACATCCAGCTTGAATGGCATTACCATAACCTATTTGTCAACTAGCATGTGAGTAGTCAAGAATGAAAATTAATGTGACAAAACAACGAGTGACTATTCACTTTTGCCTGTCGTAACAAAAGTTTAGGTGTTAAATTGACTTCAATGATAAGAATCTTTTTATTAAGGTTGAGACGACGGGCAGATTAATTATAATTTTCAATGCAATGAATGATCTTGAACTACTCTCCTAGCTTTTTCCACAGCAACCTACTCTTTCTTAAACATAAGTACTGCTACGTCCCGAGGTTAACTGATTCAGATACATATACACTAGCTTCCTATACTCTTCCCTAACCGGATATGAAGGTGAGAAGACTGAAGACTGACTAGGAACCCACAGTTAGCAAACCGACTAATGTGTACACGAATCAGGAGTATACATACACCTGTCTTTCTGACTCACCCAATAACATATAAGCTGAGACCTTGACTACATGTACATCAGCTATCCACCAGTAACATGTCTCGTTTATAATCTCTTAATGACGTTCAACCTTGAGACGGTTCGCGAATACAGGCACATGATATGTCCAGATCAACACAGACTGACAGATAAACATCAACTCACTAGTCAATCGAAAGAGGGAGTTAACATTAGTACTCACTGAGTCATTAGAAGTCAAATGTTCACGTCTAAAGTGTATATACAAACCTGAAGTAGATAACTATGGATATATGCATTAAACAAGTGAAAAAATGTATGTCGTAGTCACAAAGAAACCTTAAAAATTAATAAACGCATGTAGTGCATTATATGTACGTAAGGTACAATTAAATATGTGGAATAACTTACCTTGAGCCATTTATTTACATTTGGATCATAGCATTCAACAAAATTCAAACAAGACACACCATCTTGTCCACCAACAGCATACATAGAACCATTTAATACAGCTACACCAACACTTGTACGACAAGTACTAGTTGAAGCGATATCTGATGACCATTGATTTGTATGTGGATCATATCTAAATTAAACAATATTAGAAACATCCACAGCTTGAACTACAGAATAGGGTTGCTGTGCTCGATAAGTTGTATAAAATATGACTGTGATACTAACAAAAGTCACCTAAAATTTTAATGTCGTTCAGTTCGGGGCTGTTTAGTTACAACTCCATTAATAAAGTAATTTTAAGTAATGTGAACATACTGAAAAAATTTCGAGGTATCCATTTATTGATATGAATATAAAAAATAAACGATTTATTTTAATAGTTGAGATCATTAGTCAATTGAAGCTAGACCAGCATGGAAAGCGTGGAAGCACTGGATGGCCGTCTTGTCTTAGTATAGGACTTCTCAGCAGTGCTCATCCAAGATCCCACCTCGCAAGATTCTAACCCAGGATCTGTAGGTCTCGCACGCGAATGCTTAACCTCTAGACCACTGAGCCGGCATCCAACGGTGTTAATGTCTAACTTCAAATAATCCACGAAATTGAGCGACACATCCACCATTGTCTTCAGTGAGTTACTATCTCACAACAGACCCGGTTGAACTTCACTGGTCACTGCTTCTCACTAGAACTCCAGGAAATACCTCTTGAAGCCAGTCACTAGTGGGAATAAGTTGATTAATATCAGAAGGGGTTTTGTGTAGATTATGGTAATTTTAATAGTTCAGATCATGGGTCAATTGACGTTAGACCACTAGGGAAAACCTGGAAGCACTGCCGAGGAGTACCACAATAGGACGAAACGGCTGTACAGTGCTTCTAGGTTTCTAATGGAGGCCTAGCCTCAATTGACTCATGTTTTCAACTATTAAAATTACTATAGTATCCACAAAAACCACTCATGATACTAAAGAATTTATTGACAATTCCAACGACAGGGAACATTGTGAGTAACCCTTAAAACTAATCAAAAAGATGATGGAAAGTAATGCGTAAGTTACTGAGAAAAGCTCATTGATCAACTGATATAAAAAGTGCCTTAAACTAAGTAACATCATAGTGTTGTATGCTGTAATGAGTTAGATGAATGATACAAAAATTAATAATTGGATATGCAGCAAAGAAATAGCCAGCAAAAATTTGTCATCCATTTTATTTGAAGCAGAAAATTAGACTACTCAGGAGTAGTTTAGAAATGTAACAAATTATTAATCCAAGCGTCAGAAATTTCTGATCAAATGTCCGAGTTATTGATGAAAACAATGTTGGTTGAATATTGTCAGATTACACACTACCTGAATGTTAGGCACATAGATCACAATAGCTTCAAAGCCCTCAGTTAACATTATAGATAAAATTTAACAAAATACTAAAGTTTTTTCTACGGAAAAATAATTAGATGTAATATAATTATTGAGTGATCTTTTCATAGGCAATAAAATTAGAATACTTTATTGATGTATTCTACAACTTTATGTCGACAGCCGGAATATCACACTTAAATAACTTCACCTACTTCAGAATTTTAAAAAAACATATGAATGATTATTTTGAAAATACAGATCTATCCCTTTAAATTTACGTTCTGAAGAACAATACACATTAATTCATTTTATTCTGCATCAAGTGTTATTCTTGTTTTATTTTTTCTTAAAACAGATGCTGTCAGTGAAGTAATTAAAATGCTGCTTTAAAACATAACGAATATTAAATAAAAACACAGATTACCTTTCAACTGAATTCAAATAACTATGTCCGTCATGTCCTCCAACAGCATAAAGAAGATCATAGACAACTCCAACACCTACACCACAACGTCTTTTATGCATTGGAGCTACAAGATGCCATTTATGTGTACGTGGATCATAATGTTCAGCTGAAGCAATCGCATCTCCTGAACACCATCCACCAATTGCAAATAATAATTCGCCTCCTTGTAAAATTTTTCTAGGTTTAGTACGTGGACCTTGCATTAGTGGACGTTCTTGAGGTAATAATAAATAATCTTTAGCTTCATCAACTAAATCACGACAACGTTCATCTGAGCGTACTAATAAATCTGTACTAACGGTACCAACTAAAAATTTCGGACTAAGAAGAGGTAATCGTACATGTTCTAGTAAATAAGATAAATAGGGACGGCGATCAGATAAATTATGATGCATCCAACGCATTACAGAATAATAAACTTGTTCTTCTGAATTAATATTTAAATCATCCGAACTTAAAATATCTACAAGATGACTAACAGGCAATAGAAGAAATTCTTCAGATTCTACAACTTCCTAAAATTAAAATTACAAAGAAAAAGAAGCGAAAATAACCAACAGTTCAAGATTAAAATTTCAAGAGCATTTTTGTCTAAAAATTTGAAAAGCAAATAAAACGGAAACTCATTTAGGTGTTTGGTATACAAAAAAGTGGAATACTTTAATAGATTCGATAAGTTTATTTGCTAGAAGTAGGGATATTCAGTTTACATATAAGAATTTAAAAACTATGATAAATTAACTTGTTTAGCAAGTAATTTTAGATACAAATTCAAAATGGATATTCGGTCAACCATTTTTGAAACATGAATATATTCCCAATAGATATAAGTCCATATGGAATTAATCTCTTTTAGTAGTGTGCTTTGTATACAACAACCATAAACATTCAAAGAATGTAGCGACTTCAATTTATATTATGATCAAATCATTTTCACAGTTGTATGCACGAGTCAACCTAAGCTAGACCACCATTAAAAACCTGGAAGCACTGGACAGCCATTTCGTCTTAGTATGAGACACTTCAGCAATGCGCATCTACTAGTGAATCCAACCGTGAAAATACTACAATCTTCACAAATCCCCATACTGATAAATCATTTTGTGTTTATCTCCCGTAAAACAAAAAAAATGGTTCCAACACATCCAATCAATATGATTTATACTGATTAATTACTATTATCTCGTCTAGATAACTTAACTTACAATCGTATGATCACTTTAAGTGCATTCTACTTTGTCAATATGCCAATGATTTCGAACTTGTTTAAGAGTATTCTACATAATAGTTTAAAGTATAATTAAAAATTTCATTGTTGTATAAAGAGAGAATTTATCATCTGTTTAGTGTGTAAAAGGTGATAATCTACTATTCAGAATAATCAGAATTTTCATGAAAGCACACAAATATAAATTAAGAAAACTTAATGTTTGACAACCCAATCTAAAATAAACCAAAACCATGCTAATATCGACCTCAGATTTTTTGTAAGTTTTCAGTGGCAAGCATTTAGAATGAATCAGAAGGACAGTTTTAATAGTTTTTTTTAATGAACATATTCACAAGAATTCGCACCATTGTAATGCCTGAACATCTTGTTTATTTATTTATTTATTTCAACACATAGATATTGGTACAAGGAGGCACCAAATACATATGCGCCACACAAATCTCATTCGATATGTGTGAGGGCTGTGACACTGCCCGGGTGCCTAAACCGAAGCAGGTAGTTTTCTTAGGGGGCCACACCCCGAGCCTTCGAACTATATATTTCAAACAAGATTTCTTTTTCCATCAAACAAAAATAACGAAACCTCAACTTGTTAGAAAAATATTTAAAACCGTGAATTTTTAGCCAGTGGTGTGAATATGTTTCTCTTTCTAAACTTGTTGATGAATTATGGATTATTTACCCTACTGACCGAATCTTATTTACAAATACGGGTGCATACATTTGGATTTTTTACGAAGAATAATAAATAAAAAGCAGCAGGACAAAAAGTCACTTTTCGACAGTTCAACAGAAGTTAAAGTAACAAATATAAAATACAAAAGGTTTTGGGCTACGGCGTCACTTTTCATGGGAGGAGGCAATAAAAGAATAAATAAATTGGCGGAATAATTGCCATTAGTGATATAACCCAAAAAAACACTACGACTAGGCTGTAAATCATACTCCTGAAGGCTCACTCTATACCAATTTTAACCTAATAACGTCGTATTCCCGCGTATGGTATATAGTCTAACAACTTTAGCTCACATGGGTTTTGTATAAATTTACTATTTGTCGATCATAAGCAACGTAGAAACTGGAAAAAATGTGCATCAGTTCCAGCTTTTGAGTCACATTGTGGTGTATGTTACTTATTTCTGTCGACATAAGTAACATGTAACACCAATCAAAAGTGAAAAGCCTGGCAGCAGAAAGTTGGGATGGTCGAATCGAAGAGAACGGGAACGGAGAATAGCTGTTATGACAATGAAGGAACTATGAAGTTTGAGACGATTGATGGAGGATTCGCAAACGAAGTACTATACATATGGTTTTCACATTTAATGAAAGAACTCCGTAATTTTCTACTAAAATACAATTGATTGTCCCCACCTGTGCTTTCGTCCACAACAACATCGGTACACCGAGATGAAACTATCATCATAAATATCAAACTAGTAGTGGTAATTGTATCGGGTGATAATAAGACAGATTGAGTGTATGGAAATATGATTCCAGTATGAAGAATGAATTCACAGAACAAAAAGTATGATACATGAAGCTGTAATACTCAGACGACAAAAGTTACTTTAAAAACCTTTTGACAAAATAGACTTAAACAATACATATATAAATCGTACGATGTGTGGCGTGTAGTTAGGACCGTTAAATCCTAAAGCGATGTTCTACACCGAGGTGCATGCACAAATCCCAACAGTGACAAGTTCAAATTGACTATCCACTTCATTAATCTCAGCAACAACACTGTAAAGGTATTGATGCAAATGTGGAAATCTTAGATGACATTTACTGATTCCTATATTTTTCTAAAGATTATTTAAGCTAAAATGAAGCAAAATGACTGACATTGCAAGATATCAGTTTAATCAAATGAGATTTTGTATTCCCTACCGGAAACGGTTGAAAAGGTTTTTGATAAACCAGTCAAATGAGAATAGATGAAAAGAACCATGATACAATAATTTGAGACTGTTCTGACTAAAAGGCAAAATATTTCAAACTAAGACCAAAGCTTGGTTTCATTAAGCACGTGGCCTAGGGTTTCTATGATTAAATCCTCTTCAAATATCTCATTTTTGGTCTTTGCCTGGTTTCAACTTATGCTTCTTGACCATGAATTGTAGATTCAAGAATGCGATACTGCATAAAACAAGTAAGACTACTGTTTTACATTGACTTTTCTACAAACTGCATTAAAATGAAATTACTGGATAAAACGTTTCGCCATTTATTCCGAACTCAGTTATCTTAAACAATGGGTAGATTTCAGAACCAACGTAAGACAGAGTTTTACTGGTAAGTACCAATGACATCTTTTAATACCGATCTATATAAACAATAATATTCTACATAAATTCCAAAGGCACTGTGTATATGCTGATAACCAAGTAACAATAAATATAATCTTACAAGAAAGTTTAGATGTGTAAACCGATCAGCTACACGCAATAATCCTCTGCAGGCATGTGTGTCTGCGAATGCTCGAATTCCAAGACAATTAGATGGATCTAACTGGCGCTTTAAGAATTCACAGCAAACATCTTGGATTTCTGTAAGTTGCAAGAGACAGGCAGCTGGAAGCAGATTTTGAACATTACATTCTTCTACTGTTATTTGGCTAGTGTAACAAAAATCTATGAGAGTTTCTACAGCATCGCCATCTAGATCGTAGAGAGTTACCTAAATGAGTGAGGAACAAAATTGAAATTTGTAGTAAAGTTAATGGATCGTCTGTGTAAGAAATAAACTTTATCAAAAAACCAACGACTAGCAAAGCCCTAAGTACCATATATGCATAAGACTTTTGAAGCAACTAAATACTAGTTATATTACTTTGAGTTAGAATCCTCATCTTATCAACAACATGAAATTTCTTCTGCAACCTGCATAAGCCAATGATGATATAATCCGTTGGTTTAAATGTCACAACGTGTGATCAGGCTTAAATCTGTGAATTTAACCGAAAACTGACTATGTAAATCACGGATCCATGTTTCTTCAGTCTAAGACTCTGTTGAGTATCGAAGTTACTCAGTACGTCACTCAACTACAACGTAGGACCAGGTACGCATATGCATCAGTTCAAGTTCCCATACCTCATGAGCACAAAAAGATAAACACGAAATATATATATATTATTGGTTGCAGTAAAAATAGTCAGAAAGCGTCAAAGTAATAATACCTCCGTTTGTCGAGATTCCGCCAATTCTCCAGTGAACATTGCTCTGAAATAAGCGGAGCAGGCAGCCAACACAACACGATGTGTGTAAATTTCGCGACCATCAACCAGCAACACTACATCACATAATTCTTTATTTTTACGAAAACGATTCATAGCTTCGAACGAACTAATAGGATGACGTTCAGCAGTATATGCCAGACGATCATTAGATTGTTGAACAACACTTGGTTTTGTATTGTTAGTGGACGACGCAACATATGAATTCTGAACACTATTCATTAACCCATCTCCCAATGAACAACAACGAGATACAAGATTATTAGATTCACAAAAGTTGACACGTTCATGCAGGGAATTAAGCATCCTATTGTCACTTGCACAAATATCATTTCGAATGGTACCTGTTACAGACGTAGATGAATCAACATATGACGACCGGATGTTGCTCGAATCACCCACTGAGACATTTATACTATCAGGTATATCTGTACTTAATCGTTGTCCATGGTAAACAGAGGAACCACCATTTCTACTGTTTGGATGAATATCGACATCCATTGGTAGCATAATTAAAAATTTAAATCATGATTATTCTATAATAGGAAAGTGAATAAAATGTAATCTAATAAACATGGGAAAATGATATGTATGAACGATTAATATGGACATACTGAAACAAAGTGATGAAATTACTTTTCTTAAATTCAGAACTTAATAGGTCAAAGTAGGTTATCGTTTTGTCATTGCACCAGAAAGCACTTAGTCTGCTTTTAAATGATACTTGAACCAGTATCCAAGACTGACTTCATATATCAATCGGTGACATCTTTTAACTACTTTGACAACTGATTTGGAATACATTTAACTGCATTTTCCAGGCGCGGGTATTCTAATTGGAGTTAAGAGAAAACCATTATTAAGAACTCTAAATTTTTTCACTTGACAATCTACTCTACTTCCTAATGTATCGTATACTGTTTCTAATTTAATGTTTTTCCCTTGACAGTTTTGTCTTAACGCATGGACTAAAATTCGACTAATGCACGTTGCTGTGCAGGATTGTAAGTTATTTATATATCCATATATGTACTGATTTTATTCGCAAAATAGCTAATGATATCTCTGCGGTAGGAACCATGAGGTAATTATGTATGTATAGAGCAAATGATTACTACGCTCTTCATTTCTTTGTACTTTACATACTTTTCACTTATTTTTTATAACGATCCAAAGACACGGCTGAATAAAGCACTTTAAGTCATAAAAACACTTTCTTCAGTTAAATTATAAGACGGACATTGGGAGGTTGTAAAATTGGCCTCGCAATGACGGTAAAGATAAAGTATACAGGTAAACAACCCTGAGATCTTGGTGCATTTGATAAAACCAAAGGACAAAAATTATGATTGACTGGTTTTTATAAAAACTAACTGAGAGCATAAAGTTTTACATAAATAAGGGACTTCGTGAAGTTGGCTATAGACTGTAAGTTTTTGTATTTCAGGTTTATATTACACGTACCATAGCTTCTAGACCAATAATCCTAAGGCTAACACTAACCATTACTCCTACTTCAAAACGTTAATTCCGATGTATACTTGCAATTAAACCAGATCATATCCTTAATACTAACCTGTTATATATTGGGATGTAAAACTACTTCGTACATCTACGCACTAATTATTGATTGGTAATTAATTACAGACATTTCACTCCTGCTTCGACATATAACAGCAACCATAAACCTCTTAAGAATGGCCTTACATTACTGACTAAAACTAACTGTAGCATGGTCGATAGGTTTGTCTTTATTTACTTATCTTGTTGCATGATCGGGACATCTCAGAGGACATAGCAGGTGGGTAGAAAAGCCGAAAACGAACAAACTACCCGTGACATACAGGTTTTCACACCGACTAATCAACACTTGGAATCTTCTGCCCGAAGCAGTAGTGTCCGCAACTTTAACTGACTCATTCAAGGGAAAACTAGACACTCACAGAAGCATACTAGAAAAGGAATAACACAAACCGTAGACATTCTGTCCTTACAACACAAATCGAAACCCAAAATAGACTAGCTATACATTCTATGAGCAAAGATTAACGGCTAGGGTTGGTAGTCAGTTTGACAAACAAAAAGTTGGGCCTCACATATCAAAGTGGTATCAGCAAAAATGCAATAAATCTCAGAATCAAAATCAAGCAAACATCTGAGTAGCATTAAATGAAATCCAGCTGATTGGTCGTTATACTTCATTTGCATTAATGTTTTCTACACCGTAAGGAAGTGACTTAAGAATGATTGAAATATAGAAATATATTGCGTGGTCCTACTCGATAGCATAACAGAGCTCCCGTAGCGCACACCTTATAATAGAGCCTAGACTAAATGCTCAATATCTATATTTGAATGTTTTCATGAAATAATGTCAAATAACCAGGTGAAGTTTCAGTCTCACCTTTGAAAAGCCCTTTCAAAGACTCTTATATCCTAATATCTGAAGTGATGAAAATTACAGTTCCCATTCTCAGTTTTTTGTATGTACGCGCTATTTGAAAAGAACAGTTGTAGCGGGGTTAAAATCATCATGTATAATGTTGTTAATAGATTCTCTTTTCCTTTCTACTGTACGGCGACCAAGGATGAATGCTTTCGAACAAGAAGAGCAAGCCTTGCATACATTGAGCCTACAAGAGGACTCATAATACAATTTTGTAAACTAGCTTTCCTTTCTGTACATGACCAGCGAAAATTAGTTTTCAAAATAAAAGACTCGTGGCTTCCATTCCGTGTTCTCTCTTGGTGTGAAGCTCTCCGTTAACATTGTGTGTGTTGTGGCTTCAGGTCTTCTTCACCTTTCAGTGACTGCTGATTATACATATTACGTAGTGGTATTGTTTCTCATTGAGTTAAATTTCCTGTTTTTGCCTTAAAGTACGACTCAAAACTACTGTTAAAATTTTAATTGCATCCGTTTCAGTTAAAGTGATATTGTAATTGTATATTTTGATTTTGCTTTTGTGTTGCATTAAAGCTTACTTGGTCGACTTTCACTGAACTTATTTAGTTGAAGTTTGGGTGTTTTACATATCCATTTTGTGATACCATTTTTTGTTGATTTTTCGGATGGTCGGCTCTTCTCACAAATGTGAAAGGCCATATGGCATATTCCCTTCGGAAGAAGGAATGCAATGTGATGAGTGTAAGATGTGGTTCCATAAGATATGTACCGGATTAAGTCCCATTGCATATAAAAGGTGTTCAAAGCCTAATTCTCATTGTTCGAGCAAAACGATACTCATCTCGGAAGCAATTAGCTTCTGGTTTTGCCCAACAAAAAGGTTGACGAGTGCTGAACTGGTAACAAGTGTATTGATGGCGAAGATTGTGGGGTGATCTTGTCCGCAACGCAACCATGTGAACTTAATGTATCGCACACTGTCATTTGTGCGTTCAAGTAACCACAGATTTTGTCATTTCATAATGTATTTTTAATTAAATAACTAGATTATGTAGCTAAGTTTGCTCTCTTTTTAATTTTTATTCGCCACGTCCGACTGCGTTACACTGCACGTCCATTCCACGCTGGGATGATATCTCAAGTCATAGTGAGTTTATTCACATAGTTGATTGTTTCCAGATAGACTGTAAGTGCATGATTTTACTGAAGAAAGGTTTGTTGTACTGTAAACTATGTTTCTATGATTAACTGACTGCTGTCTTCAGTCGGAAAGCAATATATATATATATATATATATATATATATATATATATATATATATATATATATATATATATATATATATATATATATATATCTTCTGTTAGGTAAGGTCATATGGCCTATATTTCGTGCTTTGGTTTTATAGGCCTAATTATGTACATTTAACTACTTTGAGCAACATGTCTGTGCAAATGAAACAATAATTATGACATTTGCTTAGTTTAGTATTCTTGGTTGTCGTATAGTTCAGTTTAGTTGAAAGAATTATGTTATTCTTAAGTATAGTGCTTGAAGCCTGTAACGAAACAGATCGGTTTAGTAAGTAGAGTTGCCTGCTTCTAATGAGTATATTGATTCAGATCAGTTAGAATAAAAATAGTGAGGATGATACAGGTATTCAGTGTTTGACAACGCTTCTACCAATAACACCTTCTAATATACTTTGTTCCCACCGAAAGAAATCAAAAGACAGAGTCGAGGAGATCGGAAGAGTGTATTTGGCGATAACCAATATATCGGGAATCTCTGATCTAATCTGGCTAGTGATTGCGGTTGATGTTGAGCACAGCGTTACCACACGTGATTTGGTGCGGATGCATGACCGAGCGCCTTCAGCTAGATGAGTCCACTAAAACATATGGTCAGCATCCAATGTCGAAAACCTACAGAGCTATTTAGTTTGGGGATTTATTTACCGCTACAGATCACTCCCCCCATAGTGGGGCAGTGATGACCCTAAGACGTGGCCAGCCAGAAGTTTAAACCTAACGAGTTTGTCGTTGGTAAACACTCTTCTGATAGCTTACTAAATTTAGCAGCGTCTGGTCGTCTTTCCTTACTATATGGGAACGGGGTACATCATAGTAAAAAAAGAAATGTACAATGAAAATTTCGGATCCTCATAAACGTCATCGTTCTTTTCCAGCCGTCCTGGAAAAGAAGAAAGAAAATGTAAGTGCATGTCGAAAATACACTCGTATGTGCGTAAAAACAGGAAAATAAACTCATGAACACGTAACAGCGTTAAAAAAATTGTTTTTTTTCTTTTGGTTTTTTTTGAAATAGGAATAAAAATATATAAGCATATTAAAAAAAATTTTTTTCTTCAAATAATATAGAAAATGTCGAGAAGTGCCTTACGTGCAATAGTCGTTTAAATGTTCTGGAAATCTCACTCTTCTTCCAGAACGCGTCGTTTTAAGTTTATTTTTGGATACTGTCGAAGTATCATTGTGTGTGTTGGTTGTCGGATGAGGCATTATAAGTGTCGAAGTCGTTTCGTTCAATTGTACCGAAGGAAAATCCACGTAGATAGGATTTCATTCTAAATACGCTGATTTGAGGTGATCGATGCTGATGCTATCGTTGGTTCCGTTCTTATCGATTATATAGTACTTCGGTTCGCGTTGAAGAACTTTGAAAGGTCCTTCGTATGCTGATTCGAAAGGTCGTCGATGCGAGTCTCGACGAACGAAAACGTGTGTACTATATCGTAAGTCAGGTTGAACGAAAAAATCAGTTGATTGAGGTCGAGTGGAAGCAGGTTTTACTGAACGCATTGTGTTTGTAAGCCTGTTTGTGTAGGAGGTTAGATCCATGCTCATTGAAGAGGATGAAGGATCCACAAATTCTCCTGGAAGTCGAAGTGTCGTTCCATAAACGAGTTGAGCCGCAGTGTATCCAATGTCAGCTTTCACTGCATTGCCGATACCTAGTAAGACGAGTGGAAGAGCGTCGGTCCACTGTGAAACGTTTGCAGCTGATAGTGAAGCTTTCAGTTGTCGGGGAAAACATTCCACCAACCCGTTTGCTTGTGGGTGGTAGGCGGTCGTTCGGAAGCGAGTGCTTCCTAAAAGTGTGGTCAGACGACGGAAAAGTTCAGACTCAAAATGACGTCCGCGGTCTGTAGTGATGGTTGAAGGGCAAACGAAGTTTGCTACCCATCGTTCGACGAAGGTGCGGGCCACTGTTTCAGCAGTGATGTCCTTGATAGGTACTGCTTCTGGCCATCGAGTGAAACGATCTACACAGGTTAAGAGGTAGGAGTATCCATTTGAATCTGGTAAAGGTCCTACCAAATCCAGATGAACATGGTCGAAACGAGCATCGGGAGTTTTAAATGAGCCTAAGGGTCATTTATTGTGTCTGATGACCTTAGATTTTTGGCAGCTTACACAGGAGCGTGCCCACTCCCTCACGTCTTTATTCATGCCAGACCAGCAAAACCGTTCTGCTATGAGCTTGATGGTTGCACGAACACCTGGATGAGAAAGTTTGTGCAATGTATTGAAGACATTGCCTCGATAATGTTTCAGCATGATTGGGCGATCCCTACCTGTAGATGTGTCACAAAGTAAGGTTTCCTTACCAGTTCCCATCTGTTTGATGCGTAGTTTAAGGCTTGTGGACGATAACTCGTGCTGAAGATCACTGTCTTCTTTTTGAAGCTCGGCGAGTTTAAGAAGGTCGATTCCTTGGAAACTGTTCAAGGAATTTATTCGAGACAAGGCGTCTGCAACTACATTGTTTGCTCCAGAAATATGCTGAATATCTGAAGTAAACTGCGAAATGTAGTCCAGTTGTCGAGACTCACGGGGAGAGTACTTGTCTGAAGAGGAGCTTAACGAGAAAGTGAGCGGTTTATGGTCAGTGATTAGAGTGAATTCACGGCCTTCGATATAGTGTTGGAAATGCCGTACAGCACAATACATAGCTAGGAGTTCCCTACCGAATGTGCTGCACCTTGATTCGGTGTCTAGCAACCGCCTAGAGAAAAATGCCAATGGTTGCCAGGAGTTGTTAACCCATTGTTGTAAGACTCCTCCGATTGCCGAGTCGGATGCGTCTACTGCGATACTAATGGGTGCTTTGGTGTCCTGATGTGCGAGCATTGTTGCTTTAGCGATCAGTTCCTTAACTGTGGAGAATGCTTTTCGTGCAGTGTCGTCCAAATTAATGGATTTCGCATTTCCACGAAGTTGGTCGGTAAGAGGTTTCATAAGTAATCCGCATTTTAGTATGAAGCGTCTATAGAAACTTACCAGGCAGTTAAACGTGCGTAATTGCTTGACGTTGGTCGGTTCTGGGTAATCCAGAATGGCCGCCACTTTGGTCCTAAGAGGTCGAATGCCTTGAGCATCGATAGTGTGTCCTAGGAAATCTAACGAGTCAGTTCCGAATTGGCATTTCTGAACGTTTACAGTAATGCCATGTTTTGTAATCGTTCGAAAACAAGATCCAGATGCTTGAGATGTGATTCTCTGTCCGGACTTGCGATAAGGCACTCATCAACATACGCATGTACAAAGTTGGGACCTCGAAAAACGTCGTCTATGAATCTTTGGAATGTTTGAGCAATATTCCTTAGACCGAAAGGCATTCGCAAAAATTCATAGAGTCCGAAAGGAGTTATGATAGCTGTTTTCGGTATGTCGTCAGTAGCCATAGGGATTTGGTTATACGCCTTAACCAAGTCGATTTTCGAAAAGACAGTTGTACCTTTCAAGGTAGCTGTCAAATCGTGAATGTAAGGCAACGGGTAACGATCGGGAATGGTTTTTGCATTCAATCGCCGATAGTCACCAGTTGGACGCCAATCGTTGCTGTCCTTTTTAGAAACCATGTGCAACGGAGATGCATAAGTGCTGTTTGACGGTCGTATGATTCCTAAGTCTATCATATGATCGAATTCGTTTTTCGCTAACCTCAGCTTTTCCGGAGCTAGTCGTCGTGCTTTAGAGAATACAAGTGGTCCTGTAGTCGTGATGTGATGTGTAACATTGCTGGTTATACACGGTAGTTTCGGTTGAGTTTGTTGTATCCCAGGGTACTTATCGAGTAGTGGTTGATAGAGTGGGTCTATCATATGCTTAACCGTGACTGGGGATACTCTACAACCAGAAAAAGAAGTTACGCAAACGGATAAATTAGTGTTTCCGTCTACTAGCTTCCGTTTGCGCGTGTCGATGATTAAATTATGGTGTTGTAGAAGATCCATACAAATGATTGACATAGAAACATCTGCAACAACGAAAATCAAATGAATGGGTTTGCGTAAACCCACGTTAAGGTAAACGTACCTTTTGCCATACGTAGCGATCGGTTTTCCATTTGCCGCCTGTAAGTTTAGAGTTGATTTGTGGAGCCGGTCGTTATGATTTGCTGGGAGAACGCTAACTTCTGCGCCAGTGTCGACGAGGTAGCGAACTCTCGTTGTCACATCTGTGACGTATAACAGACGGCTGTGTTCGCCGGCTACGGTTGCCGTTAACACGTGCCGGCTTGGAAGTTTCCCGAGTTGTTTTTCGAGTCAGTCGTTTTCGTGTTGGGAAAATTGCAGGGTTTTCTGCAATTTCTGGAAGATTTTCCATACTGGTTATGATACCAACACCAGTCGGGGTTATCCGTCTCTCGTGGTCTAGAGACAGATCGTTTACGTGAAATGCTTCTACGTGGGCTGTGTGAGCGATTACTGTCGTTACGAAGATTAAGATAACGCGTGAGTGTATGACATAACTCGGTTATGTCATTCTGAGTCGTGTGAGGCTTTTCTTTGACTGAAAATACCTCTGTAGTAGACGATTTCGTTATTTCTAAAATACGATCGGCAGATGCAGCTAGCTCGTCTAAGGCGTTGTTCTGAAACGAAACCAGAACCGCTTGCACCTGTTGAGGAAGTTTAGACAAGAAAAGTTGTTTAAATAGGCCTTCGTCGAAAGTTCTTAGGTTTATCACTTCTCTCATTCGTTGCAACATGTCCGTCGCAGAACAGTGTTGCAGGTCGATGTTATTGAAGAGTTGATCTAACCCTTGTCGATCGGTTAGGTCTCCTCGTTTAAGAATCGAACGTTTTAGGATTTCGTAAGGTTCAGAAACATCACTAGTAAACATACTGGGTGTTACGTACCTGTTGAATTCGCGCGGTAGTGCCTTGACTACTGCGAGTAATTGTGCACGTGTGTCGATCAAGCCGTGCTCGGAGAAGTCAGCTTCTGCGTAGCAGAACCAAGCTTCGATATTGTCGGGCCAGAAAAGCATGAGTTGAAACGAAGGCGGGGACAAAGTCTTAAGCTTGAGTACTTTGAGTGTCTGTTCAGCCATGATGAAATATGAAGTACGATAATGAACGAGAGGAAAATATATATATATATATATATATATATATATATATATCCAAGGAAAAACACGAAAAAAAATCACAATGTTTAAAAAAATAAGGTAATGATATATAAAAGTCCCAAAAAAGAACAGACTCACAGTTGCAATTAGGTGTACCAGATCACGACGGTCTCACCAATGAGTATGATACAGGTATTCAGTGTTTGACAACGCTTCTATCAATAACACCTTCTAATATACTTTGTTCCCACCGAGAGAAATCAAAAGACAGAGTCGAGGAGATCGGAAGAGTGTATTTGGCGATAACCAATATATCGGGAATCTCTGATCTAATCTGGCTAGTGATTGCGGTTGATGCTGAGCACAGCGTTACCACACGTGATCTGGTGCGGATGCATGAGCGAGCGCCTTCAGCTAGATGAGTCCACTAAAACATATAGTCAGCATCCAATGTCGAAAACCTACAGAGCTATTTAGTTTGGGGATTTATTTACCGCTACAATAGGAAAAAACGTGCCTTTGATGCTGTTGCTGTCATACATTATAAGATAGCGATAAGTATGTTTGGTGTTTATTTCTAAACTGTACATTTATCACTGACCATATTTCATGATCACTGTCATTAAACAATTTCCCCAGCAATAACATCGGTGGCAAGATAGCTAAGCTTCTGAGCTTTCAGTTGCCCGCAATACAGCAGTATACAGTCGTAGAAGATGAGTGTTCAGTGTCTCAATTAAATGCAGCTGGTTGTTAACAAATGTTAAGAATCTTTTTGACAACTGGGACTTTTAGTTTATGAGACACTTACTCTGCTTGTATTTCTTCCTGTTAAACTAGACGCAGGTGCATGGGAATACTTAAATGGGAGCAAAATAATAAAAGCATTGCAATACGGTACTAAGTCCATGTTATGCTTTGCACAAGTAATAGTAGTTGACTTTATCTAATATTCATGAACTAAGGGTAAATCACAACTGCATAAATTCTTTGCTGAAAAACATGCAATTTGTTTATTTATCTATTCCACATTTCTGACTAAATTCATGACTATTTTCTCATTTAGAATGCAACAGGAGTGAGTTTTCATATATCTTAAAAACTGTTTCGACCTTAGAACTATGGAACTGTTTACGGGAGACCCAACTAACAGCAGATTATAAAAAGGATGCTGGACGTCTATTTTAGTCTCACAACCACTCCTAGAATTATTTGACTTCTTTTAGTCTTTCGTTTGGAAAAAAACAACAAAGACTGCAGCTTAACATTACCAATACAACTTTTAAACGGGAACTTGGTTTAAACCTTTGTTTGATATTCGATTCTTAATGAAAGTTCTTGAAAAATTTTTTGAATCTAATGCTGCTCTGTTTTATCTACTTAATCGTTGCAAAAACGTTGTGATAAACGAGCCTCAACACCTAGTTCATGTCTTCAAATGGTTGTGGACTGAATAGAAGCTTTCGCTTAACAGGCTTCCGTGTATAGAAGAAAAGGATCACCGAAACCTCCAGGCAGAAACCTAGGTATGTTAATAATAATAGAGAGAAAAGAAATTGGTAAATCATAGTATGATACTATCCTCAATCCTCAAGAATATATCCAGTTGCCTCTTAAAGGACTCCCGGGAAGTCGCATGGACTAGCTCGGAGGGTAGCGAATTCCAGCACTTGACAACTCCTGAGGAATAGAAATTGCGTCTACAGTCCGTTCTGCTATGTTGTGTCTCTAGTTTCTGGGTGTTACACCTTAGGTTAGTGTTGGGACTAAGCTTAAGTAGGTGCTTAAGAGAATGTCCAGAAGTGATAAGGATACTGTAAGCCATCGGGTCACCTCTAAGACGCCTATACTCTAATGGGTAGAGGTCAAGTGAATGGAGACGCTCTTCATAAGATGATTTGGTGCATATTTTCGTCATTTTCTTGGGAAACCTACAGACTCGGGTCCTCTTACAACCTATTCTAGGCACCATGAGTTGCCAGGGCAGCTGATGGATGGACACGCGTTACACGTCCTACCCGTCCCTGCGTCTAATCTCATAGCTTCTTATTCAAATGTCATATGATAAGCAAGTAATGCCTCTACTGACACTAATGGAACACGAGTAATTCAAAGGCACTCCGTATGGTACCTTACATTGGTCTACGCACTCACTTAGCTCTTTAGTGAGAATATTACTACAGTCCTGCTAAAAATCCCATGAACCCCCCTACCTCCATCAAAACAATAAGTATATATTTGCTGCATATAGCAATTTTATTTTTCAGAAGATATAACAGTTAGAATTGAAGTAAAATGGCAATATACAACAGATGCACGTGGTACATATCTTCATCGACTAACTGAAATAGAGAATACCGATATTAGCTTAACATGCTTATTTAGAAAGACTAGTGTCTACTTTGAACTTACTGCGTGAGAAAGTTATACTGCAACTGTGAATAATGTAGGAATCTAGTCTCCCAGGGCGTACGAAGCACTCAAACTGGGAGACAGTTGTCCAAAAATAATTCGAATATGATGGTGAGAATTTGCAGGTACTTTTCATCGTAAGGGTGATCATATTAGATAACGGTTGACATCATACCGTACAAAAACACAAATTTGCAAGCGGTGAATTATGGTCTATAAAAAGGTGAGCTTAATAACAGTTAGTTACCTTTTTACTCCCTGATCATGACCCTACGGCTTCCTTTTATGGCCAAAACAGCAAACATACACTACACACTGATAGCAGATTTCCGGCTTTTCAATGCTAAGCTTGCTTTAACGCACTGAGTAACGAGTACAACCCTTCTATTACTGCTATATGGCATATTTTTCGTAACGAACCCTCTGCAATAGATTAGTAGCATCTGTGACTTCATCTATGGTTGTCGCAAGTCTGGGTACTTTCGAAAACAATACTGATATCCCCTACTGTTAGGCACTACGTATTAGTTTGACTCGCTGGTGGGATATTTTTGTCCACAAAACTGAAGAAAATTAAAAACCGGAAATTGTTTCCTTTCATCTTGCCGATAACATCATAAAGGACAGTTAGGAATGAACATGCGGACAGTTAGTCACAGGAGGCAGTAACAGTTATTTCGGCTAAAAAAACGAACTTCGGCTTTGGATATCTAGAAAAAAGTCAAAACAAAACTAATTACCATTTTAAAACATAAGACTAGCCAGTTTGGTTGAAGAAATACAATGACTTTAGCAGCAGCAAAAACCCAGGAAACGAGGCAAAATCAGGAAAAATTTTGCTCCAACAAGACTAACCATCTTGGCTGAAGAAATACATTGGCTTGAATAGAAGCAGCAAAAACCCCAAAAACAATACTGATTCGAAGTAAATTTCACACCAACATGTAGAACATTACACTAACTGCGGCATTTTAGCAGACCGAAACATTAAATTACATAGCTACACAAAAGAAATAACTGGAAGAAGCACATAACGAAGAAAGCCGACCGCCATTACTTACAAAGATGGCGGATGTATTAATTCCCGCCTCATTCCGATTAGTTGATAAGCTGAAGGGCACATTTACGAAATTGAGTTGCGTTTAATTGCAGCCAGATTGTGTCATGTTGTAACTGCTGTTACTTGCGAAATGTAACCTATGGAGGCTGACAGTAGTCTGTTTTCGGTGGAGAGACTAAAGCTTCTTATTCCATAAGTTCAAATAATTTAGCTTCAGTGTAGTCTGGCAAGCTTATTTATGTTTACGATGAAGAAGCGACTGTCTTTGGTCCATGAGAATGTCACATAATGGAGTCCTAGGAAGTCGCTTGGACTGCCTCGTCCGGCAACGAATTCCTGAACTTGACTGCTGATAAAGAGTAAAAGGTGGATACACAGTCTATTCATGTTGGTACTAACACCAAGTACGTGTTTAAGAGGGGAACGCAGGAGTGTTTAGAATGCCATAAGTTATTAAAAGGTCAGCTCAGAGACGTCGATACTGTTATGCGTAAACACTCAGAAATTCCAGGCGCTTTATAAATTTTTGATTTGAAGCTATGAACTGATTTCGTGTCTCGCCTTGGGATGTGTTTCAGTGTATTCTCATCCATTTAGGTTGGGAGAGGAAGCACGATTTGTCCATACTCAAAAAGAGTCCAATAAAACTGTTGAAGACTTGGTGGAAAGTTCTACTGTAGAGCTGTCTGAAAATGCTCCTCAACATTACTAGTGCATGGGTTTCCTCGGAATGCAATTTTTCGCAGTTAAAATTTCAGATCATATGGCACTTACATTCCCAGATATTTTTTAACTTGTGGTACTTTTAGTGAACACTTACCTAAGTTGTATTCGAAGTCTGCAACGTGTCTCAGATGGACTGCTTCACATTTTCAAGTGTTAAAGATAAGTCCGTTGTTGCCCACCCGACTTTGAAGTCCAGTCGGATTCTTCTGAAGTGCCAGTTCGTCCTCCTGGTTATAAATCCCCCCCAGAGTTTCACATCATCGTCGATACCCACTGTGAATAATCGTTCGTATAAATTAAGAAATTAGGGGTTCGAGTATTGGTTTCTAGGGGATCCTACTACGACACTCGGTAGCCTGAGAAAAAGTGAAGCTTACACTAGCCCTGAAAAGTTGGTTATTTAAAAATAAAAGAAGCTAATCTATGGATGGTGTCAAGGGAGATGAAGTATCGAATAATTCATTTTGTTTAGCAATGCCAGCATCCCATTTTCTGACGTCAGTATCACCATATTTTGACTGTTCATGGTGGACGTGTGGGACTAGCACCTCGTGGTCGGAAATCGAAGTCAGAGAGAATATCCAACAAAAGTATGAAGACATTTATTCTTACGACTGTTGCTTAGGCAGCTGGAATTGACATCATGCCATCATTGTTACATCAGTGAATGAACTAGTAATTGTTGAATAAATAAATCGCAGTATCACTGTTCACTCATTGGTTCTGGTTTAGCAGTTGAAGATAGTTGATCATACTATATTTCATTCTCTATAAAGAAGTTGGCATTTCCACCGCGTTAAGTGGCGACTTGATACATAACCATTTGAGCTTACTGATGGAACACATATTATTGATCCCATCAAACGATTTCAAGAAGTCAACGTGTAATACCTCAAACTTCATCTTGCGATCAGGGTTGATCGTCCATCTACCCACTACAGTCAACATGCTGGTTATGCAATAGTGATCCATCCTGAAATCATGATGTTGGCGTAAGAACAAGTTTATAGATAACGACAAGTTACGTGGACTGTCACATATCAAGGAATTTATTTTTGCAAACCTGTTAGGATAATCACTATATAGCTCAGTAAGTCCCCAGCATTTATGTTGCATGTACCAGATACCCATTTGTGATCGTACTTAGCAAGTCTATTGTCAGCACTTGTTGTAGGGTCCATTCATGCTACGTGAAAAAAGACTTCACACTTATCCCACAGCGTACCAAAGGTGACAGTAAAACTGCAACCAGGTCACTTGCATGTGACCGTAGTGAAACATAAGTTGTTAAAAGAATTTTTTAAAAAGTGAACGACCGTGAGAGAAACAATATATTCAGAATGGATGAAAACGGCAGTATAAGGTAAGATATGCTAAAACTAGCCTCTCTATGCCGAAAACCGTAGGAACCGAATAGTAAGCGAAAGCGAAAGTACAGTTAACTATTAACTCAGATAAAGCTGAAAAAAGAAAAGCGATTTACCAAACGGTAATCTCAGGACAGATTCTTGAACTCCAAAATAGTACTTCTGTTAAATAAGAACACAGAAGTTTGAGAAATACAAATCACGCAAGGATAATACTTCCCGTTTATGAAATGCGCATTTTTGTTATTATGTTACACATTCTACGGTGTTACTTTAGCGTAAAAAATGAAGAAGCACTCGCGAGAATGCAAGTTAAACTCTTTGTAGTTAGTCCACAAGGGTAAGAAGAGGATATCGGGCGACATATATTAGTTTTAAAAGCATGTTGTACCTCGAGGGCCAACGTAACTCTGAATGTCACAAAAGACTGTGTTTTTATAATCTGCGCTGCTAGAGAATGCCAGTAATTCATGAGTAGAAGAGGGGAACAAAACTTCAGATGCAAATAGTATGGCCAACGCTTTAGAATTTAATTAGAATACTTGCTTCGTAATCAGGCCTAAATTGAATATAAAGACCAGCAACAATAACATTAAAACTATTCTTCGGTTCACAGTTGGTGAAAATTATATCCATTCTTATCATAATCTAAGGTAACGTAACCAGGTCGAAGTATCTCAGTTTATTCTTATCAGGAAAGAGATAATGGGATTTCAGCATTTTGATCCCTGGTCACTTATCCCGTCCCAGTACATATGCTTCTTATTTGATAGAAGGACTAGTTTCTTAAACCTTATTTTCAATGCTGTCTCATACACGGCAGGTATAAGATCCTAAAATATATTTATCTAGGTCAACAAACGTTTTTCGAATTTTGAAAAAAACATACGAAGTCTCCGGATACTACCTTACTATTGTTAGCAGCGGTTCTGAAACGAGCACACACTAACTTCTAAATTCTGACAATCGATCACCTTTGGTGATCAGTACTCATTCATTATATAGTGATAAAAAGACATCGAAATGTCCCGTTTAGACCATTACAATCTTCCTGGAATTCACGTCGAAAGACTACTAGATTTTTCACTCAATCGGAGTATGTCAAGCCATTTCATTTGTTCCATTGTTATGTCTCTAAGTTAGACAATTCTTTAATAATCTTGTCTTTATGTTCATCGCACAACATGAAAAACATGCGGAGTGCAGGTATATTTCAGTCAAATGCACAAAAGTTTCACCAGACAACAGAGGAATATGAGAAACTTAATACCTAACAAAATAGGAAAGTGAAAAACGGCAGGTTTAAACAATAGTGCGAGTATTATAGCTACAAACATTAATATTCTGTTGTAACAAAATATTTTTAGTGACCCGTCATTTCCTGTTCCCACGTCGGGGTTACCATTTTAGTGGCCCGTGACGCGCAGGGAGGATGGCTGGGAAGCCAACTCCATTTCAAGCTAGGCATTACTCAATATTTATGGGCAGACAAAATAAACTACAGACATGTGATGAGTCATGAAGTGTACACACATACACTCATATGAAAACAGTCAAGGCTAATAAGCGAATAATTACCAAGGTCAAAATATGACTCAAATAGAATGAATAGAATGGAATGTCCAGAAACTAGAATAAGATATATTATGGGCTAAAACTTATGACTAACACTACATAGCCCCCTCGTAGAAAATAGCACATTTAAAAAATGTCTGTTTTCGAAAATAACACTGAAGTGATATGAAGTTAACGTTAGCAACAAGTAGCGAAAAAAAATGTACAACACTCGATAAAGTACAGTAGTGTCACATGAGGGGTGAGTGTATTGTATGAAAATGTCATACTTATGTAAAAGAATACATGAATATAGAAAAGGTGCGGACAAAAATGGAAACGTTAGCATGCGAATATAAGCAAATTAATGAGCATACAAAATATTAACATGTACTAATGCTATGACTGTCTGAACAATAAAATAACACGTTCATATGAGCGATTCAAAATATCGTGAAAATAGTGATAAATTGTTTGTGGGTATGACAGGGAAATAAATCGTCAAAATGAGTACAGTAGAATATGACAGTAATTAGTCTGTGATGCTGACAAAATAGCTAAATATGTTAAATATATGTTCTGTTGAGCCGCAGTAGAATAGATAGCATGGACTAGCGATGAGTGAATTTGAATTTAAATGCGTAGTTCCCCATTCGTAGGATGATAATAGGCAAGTCGTGAAATGATAACTGCATTGACGGGCGATATTCGTTGCTGTACTGAAATTGATAATAATAATAAAATGTGAAGTCAGTGAACGTTGTTGTCTGCGTTATGACAGATGCATTGAGTTATCGTGAAATATGTATTAGTAGAATGACCAGAGGAACAGAATAGTGACTGAGTAGACGAAGTACGTAGAGTCGTATTCCTTTTTGGTCATGAAGCCTAGAGTGGTTTGAGGGAGATGTGCTCGATCTCGTTTGTTACAAAACCGTACCAAGGCTTGACAAAAATACCAATACATATGATTAGCGATGGCGACGTATGAGACTGACTTGGATGTAATGAACAAGAGTGTATCTTTGAGAGACTAGCTCTAAACTCTATGTTCTGATATGCACTGCGATGGGAACAGAATAGTAGTTGCAGTACTCGAATAATGTTTTTGGGTAATTAATGATGCGGCATGTGGTTATACATGTGGAAGAATAGATAAGATGAACATAATAGTTACTAATCAGCTAGTTAGATGCATCGACAGATATAATAGGTGATTTCGAAATGAAAAATGTATGTTGTGATAACGTAGAATAATGACCTCGACTAAGTGAATGAATGTAATATTAGGTCAAATGACATGAAAAAAATTGGAACGAACTCACTTAAAGCAGGAAAATTTCATGTTTTGAATAGTAAAAATATTCCAGTGAGTTTTTGAATGTCATAAAGTGGAGTGTTCATAAAATGATAATTTGTTCGGTGAACAATATGACTACGAAAATGTCATAATTTAATGACGGCACGAACATGATTAATAATTCCACATTCGGTCATGATATTGAAAATAATGTAATAATAAGCATATAATGATAATTTGTATCGTAATGGAACAATCCGACAAATGTATCAATGAGGATAATTAACATGAGGACAAAGTAACAATAAGATAATACGACTTGAGCATGTCCATGTCACGTTGCACAGGCTTTGCTGAGTGCGTTGGATTGGAGATTGCGCTTGATTCGCTGAATTTGTTCATCGAACGTATAGAGTGCAGAAGTTCCTCCATCGACGTAGCTTGCTGCGTTGCGTTCGTCGTCGGCGGGCTCACCATTTTTGGGAGGCCTCGTGGTTTTGTCGTCGTTTAAATCGGACGATGTCGTCGAAGGGCTCATCATTTTAGTTCGTCAAAAATATTCATCGACGTAGCTTGCTGCGTTGCGTTCTTCGTCGGCGGGCTCACCAGTGAGGCGGCCCGTTCATCTGACTCCATTCAGATTGTATTATATGAATGTTTGCTATCACCTATTCTCGTATATCATCGTCGACTTAGATCGCGTTATCCAATAACGGAATTAAATAAGTCGAATAACGAGAACTGACTTGACAATACATATATTTCGTACATGAAGCGGATGAAACAGAGCCAAGCAAAATGACGCACAGGGAAGATGGAAGATGGCTGGGAAGCCAACTCCATTTCAAGCTAGGTATTACTCAATATTTATAGGCAGACAAAATAAACTACAGACATGTGATGAGTCATGAAGTGTACACACATACGCTCATATGAAAACAGTCAAGGCTAATAAGCGAATAATTACCAAGGTCAAAATATGACTCAAATAGAATGAATAGAATGGAATGTCCGGAAACTAGAATAAGATATATTATGGGCTAAAACTTATGACTAACACTACATATTCTCAAGACCACAATAAATATAATCCGTTATTTGAAATAAGATATGCCTCTTTGAAAAAATAATGTTCTAAGAAATCCCTCACAGTAATCACAGGTAGCTTACTATCAAATACGTTGTGGAAGCAAACGGATTATATCTTTTTACAGCTAACGTTTGGGTCATTGAAAATCCTTAATGGCATTGTTTACGGTTGCTTCGGAGATTTGTGAGTTCAACAATAAGATCATCAAGGAAACAGATCGGGCTGCGATAGCAGAGGTTATATGGCCACATTAAGAACGAGTGAGTTATGTGTAAAGTTGTAGTAAAGATGCAACAGGTACTCAGAGTTTATCATAGCCTTTACATGTAGCACCTTTATAATCAAAGGATTCCAACACAGTCAGACCAGAAGTCAGAAATGAAGGGGTTCGATGATATATTCGGACATACTGAAAAGCGTTTGGTTCAATCTGGCTAATATTTGCAAGGGATGTATAGCGCGACGTAACCATTCGTGATTTGGTGAGGATGGGTGACCGGGCACCTTCAGCTGTTGTGTGTCAAATAAGACTAATGAGACTTGCAGAACTTATGGAACTTCTTATTTCGGGGATTTTTATACCATTGCAGTTGTAAGTTAAGTCCGATATTCGCTTGATTTTATCTCCTAGTGACGCATAAGGTCTTATATGAATGTCAGTAAAATCCTGCTCCCAGGTACTAGTTAGTAGATATCTTCATTTCTCCAATCTAAGAACCCTTTTGAACAGGTCATATAACTCGAGATTTACGTTTCCAAACTTTACGGATCAAAAAAGCTTATCAAATTCGGATAATCTGAAGGTTTAAGTGAATACTTCACTGGCTGGGTTTTCGACATTTTGCGCTACTATTGGAGGTTTACCCATATTTAGTAGCAATGTCCTCTCTAAACTCAAATACACTTCAAATCAAGTATATACATAATTCGTAAGTTCCGAATATCTTTATGGTTTTATTAACACTTTTATCCTTCTGATCTGTAAAGTGTTGCAATGGTGACGAGCTGTCCGTTGTCAGCTACTCTTCAGGTCATTGACCAACAAGTCCGAGAATTGTGTAGTTTCACCAAAGATCAACCATTCACAATAAAATGGATCGATGAAGAACACGATCCCATCGTTATTTCCTCAGAAATGGAACTAAAAGAGGCATTCCGACTTCACGAGTTGAATAAAGAATGGCAACTAACAGTTCATGGTAAGTTCCTCCTGTGTATTTTTTTAAAAAGTATTTTGACTATTGTTTGGGTTTCACCTCATATTCTCTGGTAAATTCGGTCACTGTCATGTCGTTGATGTATATGCAGTGAGTTGAGAACGCTTTTAGTGGCCAACTAAACGTCAAATAGACATCATCTTAGAATTTACTTGGCAAAAATGTTATTGAAAAGATAAAATAGGCAAATGGTCAGTGACTTGCGTGACGTTTGATAAGATCCTACCCGTTAAAAGCTGCGAAGTCACTGGTTTTCTGATGTACTAGTTCATCAATGAAATCAAGATTCAGACTTGTGTAGTAAGGACAGAGGGCCTACGGCCTATGTTATTCCTTTTCTAGTATGCTTCGGTGAGTGTCCAATCTTCTCTTGAATGAGTCAATTAAAGGTGCGGACACCACTGCTTCGTGCAGAAGGTTCTAAATATTGGTTACTCGGTGTGAAAACCTGTATGTCACGGGTAGTTTGTTCGTTTTTGGCTTTTCTACCCACCTGCTATGTCCTCTGAGATGTCCCGATCTAGTGGGAAGAAAAAGAGAATAATTTAGGTCCAAAATCATTTCTCAGTATTCTGTACATCAAAATTAGTTCTCCCCCTAATCTGCGATAGGACAGAGCGAAGAGGTCCAGCTTTTCAAGCCGCTCATTGTATGGTAAACCCCGGAGTTCTGGAATTGCACGGGTAGCTGCGCTCTGTACTTTTTCTAGGATATCTGAGTCATCTTTTAAACAGGGACTTGCAGCCTGGACGCAGTTCTCAAGCTTAGTTCTCACTAAGGATGTGTATACTGTGGTGAACATGGTAGTATCTAACTTAGTGAATGTCCGTTTTAAAGCCCAGAGGGTTCGAAACACCTTAGTTGCAACCTCCCGGCAATGGGCCGTCGTTTTAATATCATGACTCACTATCACCTCTAGATCCTTATGAGATCGGACCACGGGATCACCGGGTAAGCAATAGTAAGGTTAGACGCAGGGTATTAGGGAATTGTGCATCTTCATCGACTGGGATGGTTGGACCACGTGTTACGTATTTCTGAACTCCGATTACTACGATGCGCAATGCTGACTAGTGTTGGGGATGGCTAGAAGAAAGTTAGGGGTGACCAAACCTAAACATAGCATGAGTCCATGAAGTCACTAACTTCTAGCCTGAACCATGTTGGTAGATGCAGACTACTTAGTTGGGGTCCGCGTGACTATCGTAACCAATGGTTGGGGACTCTTGGTGAAATGGCTCAGAATCAATCACAATGGCGTTGGTGTATACACTCTCTGTCTTCCCTTAAACTGAGATTAAAATCACTTCATATCTTTCTACGAATTAATTCTTTATATATATATATATATATATCGTGTTTATCTTGTGCTTATGAAGTGTGGGAACTCGGACTGATGCATATATGTGCCTGGTCCTACGTTGTAGCTGACTGACTAACTTTCTTATAGTCAATGAAGTTTATGTTTAATCATGAATTCACGATTTTATCAGCTCTTACATAGTAGAATTGACGAAAGATTGTTTGGACGATTTCCTGTCCATATTTATAAATTCATTAAGTACATTTAACGAAGACGTGATTATTTCTGTAAAACGTGTTGCCTGGGTAGGCTCCTTAGATCATTATATTGAACACAATAGTCAAAACTATCACTTATTATTGATTGCTGAACTAAATGGTCATAATTCTGATGTCAAAAGCAAATAAAAACGAATTATAAGTGAAATAACGTGAACACAATACACTTCTGTTTCGGAAAAATACTAATGGATAAAATCAATAATCCTAATAAAGGCATGAAATTCCGATTCACTTGAGATTTCAAATGTAGAAAGGTTTTTCTGTGGTTTTAAACCCGTAAATATCCCATCGATACTTTGTGTATGATGTATTATCGCGGTGTTTGTTCGTAAATCATTTATAAAGTGTACCTGGTCAAATTCTAACTTTGCAGTTAAGCTTCATAAATTTCCCATTTACTTTGTTTTAGTATTTAATGGAGTTCCAAGTGAACCGGGTAAACCCTGTCCTGGCGAAGATAGTAAGTGTTTTCATTGTCAACTGCATATTATAAAAGCATTTACCTTTCATACTGATTGTATTTGAGAAAAATCGTATTCTTTTGAGAATATGAGTGACTTCTCTGAAGGCTCTACTTTTTCACCTACTAAAATACTGTCTTGAATTTAGTTGACAACCATAATTTTCTACTTCAATATTCCCCAATAAGACCCTCCTTCAATAGTCGCACACTGATGCAGATCGGACATTAGATAGGATTGGATACGTCCTTAAAAAGTCTCAACATCAATGTCTTTGATTTATCTGACATCTATGTTCAAGACTATTGTGAAGTACTGCAAATTAGCTCTCCACCTGTTTCTTCAAAAAACTCGTTTCGCGTACGTTTATCCAAGGGCTCCGTGACATCGTGTTTTTGTCATCTCCACCTATGCTCCGACAGACTGCAGCCCGGATGCCATCAAGGATGAGTTCTACCACCAGTTAAATGTTCTACAGAAAGTTCATTCGACAGATGTTGTGGTGCTAGCCGGAGAAAAATACGCAAGTCGTACGTCTAGGCACAGAAGAGGGTCGTTCGTATTGCCGATGGGGACTTGTTGGTTGCAGGTCAGATAACAGTGAGCGTCTACTGCAACTTTGCGAAGACTACAGCTTATTTCTGGCTACCACTATCGGGATAGTCATCGCCGATGTGCCACCTGCCGTTCTCCCTCTGCTTTTCAAGCCTGGACTCAGATTGGTTACATCGCTATCAGCTCGCTGTTGTGGTTGTGTACAAGAATCTCCTTTTAGGGTAATTGTCTGGACTCGGATCATCGGATTGTTTGCGTTTCAGTTGCCAATAAATTCATCGTCCCAAACGGGCCAATGTCTCCAAATCGGTTGCAGCTTGTGTTACAACTAAATATCAAACCGAGCTAGGTTCAAGGGTGTCAACCCACCAGAAGGTTGGCTTTCGTTATGGTCGATGATGTATTGATCATGTCTTCACTCTCCACCAAATGTTAAAACACCGTCATACTTATCACAGGCCAGTAATCATTGTGTTTCTTGACTTCAGGGCCACCTTCGATTCGTTGGACAGGTTTGTTTTTTGGGATTGTCTATTGGAAAAGAGTGTGTCTGAGAAGCTTATTGACATCTTGGAAACCCCTATATACAAACACCTCTCTCCACTGTTTCATTCAAGCGGTTGGGTTAGGCGAGGTTGCCCAATCTCACCATTCTTTTTCAACTTTGCTGTCGATGACGTTCTGGAAACAGCGCAGATGGATGTACGTAATGGTGGTGTGGATCTGTTGTGTGGAGAAAGACTTTTCGACCTCGAGTATGCGGATGATATTGCCTGACTGTAGGATGATACTCAAGCCATGCATTCGGCACATAATCAGTTGGAAATTAGTGTCCATGGGTATGGTATGTTCTGTTAATCTTCTAAGTGCAAATCACCGAGTTGAGGATTTTAGACGACTCTGCGTTTGATCATCGTTGTCCCCGAAGGATTGCTGACATCTAGCGGCAACACCATGTTAGTAATGCAGAGGTTCGGCATCTCGTATTCGAGGACAAAGATGACAATTCAAATGGTGTCACCATCTTCAAACATCGACTTTGGCGGCTTGAACATGCCTTACGAGTTTCGTCTCAGAGAATTGCACTTTGTGGATTATTCGCCGATGCTGGGCTGGGTTGGAAAGGCAGGGAGGTGGCCAGTGTATGGCATGGTGTCGTGGTATGAAAGAAAACTGTACAGGATTAGCTTCTGTTGGTCCTGCACGACTCATTGGTTGGGGTCCTAGGGATGGTGTGACACAGTGGCTAGAAACGTTATCGGATATTGCTCAGAGTGGAAGTTAGTATATTATATATTATATTATTAGAAGCTTTATTCAACATTATATTTTTGGTACAACATAGAATTCTCAGCATAAAGTATTTCAACAAGTTTCCTTTTCTTATACCTTGATCTATTGTGACGATAAATTTTGAATGATGACCGGTTAGATGTTAGGAGTTCGGTAATCCACATTTGATTAATGTTCGTTCGTTTCAATGCATATTGCCAGCCACCATGATGTCGATGATTGTACCTTTTTGTATCACGTATAGCGAAAGGTTGTAAACTTTTCATAAACGCGCCTGAATAGATTGTGTGCACAATGGACATAATGATGAACTAAAACAAGCAACAAAACAGATAACTTGATGAAATATGTAGATCGGAGGAACAGGTAGCCCAGATATTCAAGCAGGCCGCCAGTAGAGATCCTGCTGTAACTTTTCTTTTACTTTCTACATAAAAAGTGGACGTAACTTCTTTAACTGGAAGAATTTTTTCGGGTTGTACACTTGCTAACTGAACTGTTTCTCCCATTATTATTATTTCACTCTCATACAATTATTTCTGTTCGTTGGCGCCCTCTTGTACTAGTGTTTATGTGTTCAAATAGTGAAGTAATAATAATAGTAATACAAACTTACTTTGATATGAACTTGTCCATGTATAATGACTTTAAAATATTATCTTACTTTTGATAAAATGCCTTAGGTTTTCACGTTTCTGATCAACACAATCAATATTTTAGGCCAATTTGATAAGGGTTTTCTTGTTAAGCAAATGTTAGTCTCAAAAGTGCCCCCACATGCCCTGGTACGGCCGAGGGTGGGGAGAGTCAGCTCTCTCTTTCGAAATGCTCTTCCATGGCCACGCATACAACCACTACCAAGGAAGTTCTACTCACTGCCTTCTTGTGGCCAGGGTGTTGTTTACGAAATTGAGAGGACGAAAAGCGAATGTCCGGTGCTTTAACAGGGTTGGTGGACATGGAGAGTTCACTCAGGGGAGCTGGAAAACCCTAATTCCAAACCACTGGTGCACATGGGTTTCAGGATCACGAGGAAAAATGGCGTATGATTCAATTAATTGCCATGGAACGGCATCTCCTGACGTTGCTGCACTGCCTTATGGATCAGACCTCTAGGTCGAAGGCTCCGGGTTTGGCTCCCTAAAAAAATCACCTGCTTCAGTTTGGGTACCCAGGTAGTATAATAGCCCACACACAACTCAAGTGACTTGTGTGGTGCATATGTATTCGGTGCCCCTTTGTTCCAACATTTGTGTTCAAATAAATAAATAAGTCTCACCAGTACTAAAAACTATCCTCAAGTTCGCAAAAATCACCTTATCAATTTGAACTTCTGAATGCTTATTAGTAATTGGCTTAAATACAAATCAAGTCACTTCCATGATATGAGAAGTCAAGTATGAATTGTAAAATTTGTGGGTAAGGAGTAAAATAGTTTTTTTGGAATTAACCTTAGCTATTTCTTTTACTTTGATTGAACTTTAAACGGCATGAATTCATTTTCTTATCAGGTTTTAAATGTCTCTGAAGACAACAAGACGGCTTACCGCGATTTTCTGTTTATAATATCGAACCAGGTTAACACTCAGCTATTTAAGGCACCTGTTTACGATGTTTCTACGCTTTTATTTTATGAAATTCAACGGGTATCGTGGGGGCAATTACCATTTAATGGTAACAAAACACTTGTTCACTAATAATCCATAATGAGGAACATAAAATATTACTTTTTGAATCATATAATTTGTAAAGAATGCTTAGCATTCAGCTGGTAATTTTATACACTTATTTTTCTGGATTTAATTTTTACGCATTTACATAGGTCTCCAGTAGTGTGGTTGTAAAAGCGATCAATATTACTTGACTAGATACATATGCTTTTAAGTAAGAACTATATATAACAGTGCAAATATTACTAGTGATAGAAATGGTTTAAGTACTTGGCTTTCAACATCTAGATCAAGAGGTTGATTCTCATTTTGTTTACCACGGTTTGGATATCCAAGCAATATCATCAACTCCCATACATATGGTTTGGTTAATAGTCGATTACATTGGTATGTATGCATATATGAGTTGTACTTTTATCATTTCTAGTTAGGATCGGATTTACCACCTACAGGTTTTGTAATTTGTTAGTTTGAGGCTATAATTTGTTGACTTCACTTATTCGCTATTCTCTTGTCCTCTTATGTTTTGTTTATCAGTTAATATGTACCGAAGAGGTGCTAAACGATGGAAAAAGAAATTTTATTTATTGCATGGTCATCAGTTTGCTGCCAGACGATTTAATCGGGTAAATTCACTAGTGTTTTTTAGGATTGCTTTTTATCAGTTACCAACATGACAAAGCTCGTAATGGATCTCACTAGCTTGGATTTACTAAATCTTCCTCTATATCTTAATTTTTAATATTCCCTCATATATACTTTTTGAAATAATATTCTCAGTGTATTATCCTTTAACCTTCCACTGATGTAACTATTATTTCAACTCCTTTGGGATTCGTCTTGTTAATTCCATCACACTGTGCTAATATAGTATGGCAGCTTGGCCCAGAATCTATGTTATGATTGGTTATCTTTCTGTGAGAACCGGTGCTTTTAACGTGGTGTGGTCGCCGGCTCCAGTATCCTGTGGGAAAGAATGGCGTATGAACCAATCGTTGGTCACCGGCTACCATGGGACTTCATCTCCTCACGATGTTCCACTGCCTTGTGGGTCAGACCTTTGGGTCGAAGGCTCGGGGTGTGGCCCCGTAAGAAAACCACCTGCTTCGGTCTGGGTACCCGGGCAGTATCACAGCCCACACACACAAATATGATGTGGTGCATATATATTTGGTGCCCTTTTATACCAATATTTATGTGTTGAAATAAAAAATAAAATCTTTCTATGAAGATGTTTCTGTTATAACTAATACCCGAGAAAAATTTTGTGTCCTATTGATTGTGTTGCACCTACTCAAATTTATACACGTGTTTAAAGATTCCCAGGGCATTGTCATTTCAGATAACAAAAATCATTGTCTTTGATTGTAGTGATATCCAACAACTGATAAAATTAGCTATCTTTTGGTCCTGACTTCCCAATGAATCAATCTATTATTCAGAGATTCTTTATTGTCTAAAGGTTTAAGTCAATAAATCGGTCACACGAGTAGTCATCGATCAGCTAGTTCGTATTATTGTATTTCATTAATCTGTTTGTATAGCAGTCATTTATTTAAAAAATTGCAAACTCTGTTTCTCCACAAAATCATCCTTCATAACACCATCCAGTAAGTAACATTGTCTCTTCAAGAGTGCCTTCGAATGATGGCATTTTTATCTTTCTATGTAGTGTATTACTCTTCTCTAGGTTGCTTCTTTTTTATTATTTAGCGTCCCAACAAAGAGTGCTGTTTTAAAAGAGCAATTCACCATGACTATTTACATATTCAATGGGTAATGGAAACATTTTGACCGACCGAAATAAATTACTCCGGTCTAGTCAGCAGATATAACTTGCTTTATGCCATTTTAATTAATATATGTCTTTCGTTGTTTTTCTCATCTTAGAATGCCGTATGTGCTTACTGTAAAGAACGTATATGGGGTTTGGGACAACAAGGGTTTAAATGTATTAATTGTCGTCTTCTACTTCATCGTCGTTGTCAAGGTGGCGTGCGTCATAAATGTGGTGAAGCATTCATAAGGCCGACTTATCAAAATATGCGTTCAATCTCTACATTTTCCACCGGTTCCACTCCTATTGTGTGGGAAAATAATGGAAACAGACCTACAACCATAGCAACAGATCTATCTTCTGGGACAAGTAATACATTCCCATCTCGTCTTCCTGTTACTATTCAACCATGCAAAGATGATTCAAAGCCACCAAAGCCAGAAAAAATCATTGGTTTAGGTGAAAAAGAATCAAATCGTAAGTTCTAAGTTTTGAGAATGATTTTCTTCACAAATTGACATCAGTTTAGAAGTCATGATGGAGCAATAACCATTTAGTAGATAATTCATCCTAATTCACGATCCACTAATGATTACCTACGTCCATACGTAGAATCAAATCCTAGACCAGTCAGTATATCATAAGCAACGAAGAATTTGACATAAATGTGCGCCGATCTAAGTTGCCATACTTCACATTAGAACAACAAGTGAAAAAATTAACGAAATAGACATTAGTTAAATTAATAGCAAAATACTAAGTGATAAAGAATACAATATTAAAATATATGAAATAATATTACAACTCATAATTTAAAGGAAAATAAAGAATGGAAAAGTTTGCTGTATTCCGTCCGATTTTGTATCGCACCATCTGGTCTCCAACCATAGATATTAGTTTATCTTGTGAATTACAACTAGAAACTAATTATCAGAGCAGTCGCTCACACTAGTACCACCATCTTGAGAAAACCTATATCGCAGTCGGCTGCTCTTTCTCGCTCTTCAATCTAACTATAACCACCGTAAATTCATTGGTAGTTGAAGGCCCGGCAGATACGTCCTGTAGAAGTTGTTGATGAGTAGTGAGTAACTCAAACTTCAGGGTAGTTGCGTTGCTCTTTAATGACTGTCACGAAATTTGGAACCGAATAATTGACCCTTATGTATATAGTCTTAGATGTTACTTCAGATATGCTCCACCTTATTCTTTTCAGAAACATCAGACAAACACTTTACGCCAACATCCAATACAAAAAATAATGTAAGTATTTTCATTAAAAATTCCGTAAATACGTGCTCTCTTGGTTCCATATCTATCACGTTTGTTTATTTGTTATGATAAAATAATATTTACTTTTAAGGAAAAAGTGTATTTCTTTCAAACCTATTAATTATGATAGCGCTAGCTAACTCATATAAGGGTATTATCCCCTAAGAAAAATACGGTAGAATCATATACGATGATGTTCTATGCAATTCTTCACTCAAAATAAATAATAAAGGTAGTCATATTGTCAAATATTTCTTCACTCTAAACAAGCTCTGCTGTTGTAATTAGCCTTCCATTCACGACATATACTATGTTCGTTGATGGATGGTATTACATAGGGTGTGTGACGAAGTCTCAGCACGGATAAAGAAGGATCAGCTAGCTTTTGCCAACTTGCGTCATTTATGGCGTAGGCGAGATATCCGTCTATCAACCAAAGATTGTGTTTACTGTGTAGCAGTTCGTTCCGTCCTACTTTATGGCAGTGAAACATGGCTGGTAAGAGTAGAGGATATTCGTAGGTTACTAGTATTTGATCATAGGTGTCTTCGAAACATTGCTCGTATGTCCTGGGACCATCGAGTAAGTAACGCAGTTGTTAGGAAACGGGTACTAGGTAAGGACGGCAAATCCATTGATGAAGTAGTGAAACTTCATCAGTTGAGATGGCTGGGACACGTGTTACGTATGCCCAACCACCGAGTGCCTCGACATGCGATGTTCAATGGTATAAGAGCAGATTGGAAGAAAGCTAGGGGCGGCCAGATCAAAACATGGCACAAGTCCATGAAGTCACTGACAAGTGAGATGATAGCAACCAATGATTAGAGCAAACATTTTTGTAGGTACATGGAACGTCCGAACGATGTGGGAGACCGGGAAGACCAGTCAAATAGCAACGGAAATGAGGTGATACAATTTGGCAGTACTGAGAATCAGCGAAACCCACTGGACCCAAGCTGGACAGAAAAGGCTAGCTACGGGAGAGATGGTGCTATACTCCGGTCACGAATATGAAGATATTATGGGACGACATGGACTGGGACAGAGAAACGAAAATGGAGAAAGATTTGCAAATCTATGTGCATTCAACAAATTGGTCATAGGGGGCACAATATTTCCACACAAGCGTATACACAAGGCTACATGGATCTCACTGGACCACACTACAGAGAACCAGATAGATCATATTTGCATCAACAAACAATTCCGAAGGACAATGGAAGATGTGAGAACCAGGAGAGGAGCTGATATAGCTTCAGATCACCACCTAGTTGTAGCCAATTCAAAACTGAAGCTAATAAAGAACTGGACAACTGAACAAACAGCAATACAAAGGTTCAATACAGCCTTCCTTCGAGATACTGATAAACTCAATGAATTCAAGATAGCTCTCAACAACAGGTTCCAAGCCTTACAAGATCTACTGAAAGAAGAAGTAACTAGTATGGAGGACAACTGGAAAGGCATCAAGGAAGCATTAACTTCAACGTGTCAAGAGGTTCTGGATCTAAAGAAATACCATCATAAGGAATGGATCTCTACAGAAATACTGGACAAGATCAAAGAAAGGAAGAACAAGAAGGCAGCAATTAACAACAGACGAACACGATCAGAGAAAGTCCAAGCACAAGCTGAATACACAGAAGCAAACAAGCAAGTGAAGAGGAGCATTAGAACCGACAAGCAGAAATATGTGGAAGAATTAGCAACGACGGCGGAAAAAGCTGCAAGAGAAAGAAATATGAAACAGCTTTACGATACAACAAAGAAACTATCAGGAAAATACAGTAAACCAGAGAGACCGGTCAAAGACAAAGAAGGCAAGCTAATCACTGAAATTCAACAACAGCGGAACAGATGGGTAGAATACTTCGAGGAAATCCTGAATAGGCCGGCTCCAATGAATCCACCGGACATCGAAGCAGCGCACACAGTTCTTCCCATAGACGTCAATCTACCAACGACGGAAGAAATCAGAATGGCCGTCAGACAAACCGAGAACGGGAAAGCAGCAGGACCCAACAACACACCAGCTGAACCACTGAAGTCAGACATCGGAGTAACTACAAACTTGCTTTACCTTCTATTCAAAAAGATTTGACAGGAGGAACAAGTGCCAATGGACTAGAAAGAAGGGCACCTCGTCAAGATTCCAAAGAAAGGAGATCTGAGCAAATGTGAAGACTACAGCATTATGTTTTGAAGCAATAAAATGTGTTGTTATGCTCAGTTTACTGGTCATTGTTTTCCTGTAGTAAAAACATCAATCGTTTTGTTGTCTTTATATGTAGTGATATGGTAAAAATAGATTATTCCGTGTTTCACTGCCATAAAGTAGGACGGAACGAACTGCTGCACAGTAAACACAATCTTTGGTTGATAGACGGATATCTCGCCTACGCCATAAATGACGCAAGTTGGCAAAAGCTAGCTGATCCTTCTTTATCCGTGCTGAGACTTCGTCACACACCCTATGTAATACCATACATCAATACCAGGGAAGGTCTTCAACAGAGTGTTGCTGAACCGGATGAAAGATGCAGTAGACACCCAACTTCGAGATCAACAAGCTGGATTCCGTAAGGATCGATCGTGCACAGACCAAATTGCGACACTACGGATCACTGTCGAACAATCAGTTGAGTGGAACTCGTCACTATACATCAACTTCATTGATTATGAAAAGGCATTTGACATTGTGGATAGGAGGACGTTATAGAAACTTTTTCGACATTACGGAGTTCCTGAGAAGATTGTCAACATTATCCGGAACTTATACGACAGACTACAATGCAAAGTGGTGCATGGAGGACAGCTGACAGATGCATTCCAAGTAAGGACCGGAGTCAGACAAGGCTGTTTATTCTCTCCCTTGCTCTTTATTCTGGTGGTCGACTGGATTATGAGGACCTCGACATCTGAAGGAAAACACGGAATACAATGGACAGCTCATAACCAATTAGACGATTTGGAAGTCGCAGATGACCTATCCCTCTTATCGCATACACACGAACAAATGCAGACAAAGACAGCCAATGTAGCAGCAGTCTCTGCATCAGTAGGCCTCAGCATACACAAAGGGAAAACCAAGGTCCTGAAATTCAAAGCAGAGAACAGCAATCCAATCACTCTTGATGGCGAAACTCTGGAAGATGTAGAATCCTTCACATATCTGGGAAGCATCATCGATGAACCAGGAGGCTCAGATGCAGACGTAACGGCAGGGATTGGCAAAGCAAGGGTCGCATTTCTACAATTGAAGAACATATGGAACTCAAAACAACTTTCAACCAATATCAAAGTGAGAATCTTCAATACGAACGTCAAGGCAGTTATACTGTACGGAGCTGAAACTAGGAGAACTACAACAACCACCATCAAGAAGGTACAAGTATTTATAAATAGCTGTCTTCGCAAGGTACTCAACGTCCATTGGGCGGATACCATCAGCAACAGCCTTTTGTGGGAGAGAACAAATAAGCTTCCAGCTGAAGAAGAAATTAGGAAAAGACGATGGAAATTGATAGGACATACACTACGCAAATCGTCAAAGTGCATCACGAGACAAGCCTTAACTTGGAATCCTGAAGGAAGGCGGAAAAGAGGAAGGCCTAAGAACACATTATGTCGGATAATAGAAGCAGATATGAAAAGGATGAATAACAACTGGAAGGAGCTGGAAAGGATTGCCCAGGACAGGGTTGTTGGAGAATGATGGTGAGCGGCCTATTCTCGTTCACGAGGAGTAACAGGCGTAGGTAAGTAAGCAAGTAATGATTAGAGACCCTGATTGTCATGGCTCAGGTGCATCCACTCATTGTGTTCTCCCAAATTCTAATCTCCTCCTTGTCTATTTTTTTCTCATCCCAAATTTATTTCACTGGATTATACTCCTTAAATAACATCTCCAAACCCTATTCTTTCCGATTATTGCTTATACTCTTACTACCTCTACCACTCCGGGATTTGAATCGACAACTGCATCTCTGTGCTAATCTGGTATGGCAACTGGAACTGATGTACGTACGTACGAAGTTCTACGTTGCTACTGACTGACATTTGAAAGGTAATTCGTAAAATAAGGCACATCTACTCAAAATATTCCATGAATTAATGTTTCTAATCTCCGTTTGTTTTACTTATGCTAATTTTTTTTTAGCTCAAATCAGGTTCAGACAACCTAATAATTGAAACAAGTAGTGTACCAGTTCCCGTTTCTATCATCACTGATAAAGTTGATGATAAGTCCATTCCAATCATAGAACAGCGCATTATAGATATTCCTGATATTCCAATCACTTCTGGACGGGTTGGTTTACATGATTTCAATTTACTCAAAGTGATTGGTCGTGGTAGTTATGCTAAAGTATTTCAAGTAGAGCATAAACCAACTAATCGTATATATGCAATGAAAGTGATTAAAAAAGAAACTATTCTGGATGAAGAGGTATGTCTAGTTTGTGCTATCGGTAATTTAACAAATGCTTTTGGACTAACGGTTTTCCATACCTTTTGCAAATATGTAGAACGAAAGTCACTAAATATACACTTAGTTTTAGCAAATGTTTATCCATCATTCTCTGGGAGTGGTTGTATGCACATATGAGAGCACTTCGATAGGGGGAGTATACTCTCCCCATTCTCGAGTGTACCAAGGCATTTCGGGACTGTCAGATGTTCACTGAATATATGTTTCGCAATGCTTCGGAATTTACTCAGAGTTTCGACTTTCCTGCATCGAACATGTGACTATCTAGGTTCATTAACTATAATATATGTAAAAATTAGACATAAATCGATCTTCAACACTTTACATTTTTCTGGTTCCATTATTACCTATGAGTTTTTCTGTGACTCATTTGTTTACTGACAATGTGCATATAAACAAAGCACTAAACATAACATCAAGTTCCAAAACCCAACCGCTTCTATAGTTTTCGTTTTTCTCTAGGTCTGAGTAATTTTAATAAACGGATGTCTCATGAATTCAGTCGCATCACGTAGGCCAAAATACTCCTTATCACTTCTAAAAACATATTAGTACCCGATAATGTTTTGTTTATTGCGACATAACTATACCAAATGAGTCTACCATTTCGTGCGTCTAAATTACTTTAACAAGGGCATATAAGTGAAAGCTGAGCACACAAATGTTAGTATGATTGTTGAATATTACTAGTTTTACGTTACAATTGTACTGCAAGTCTCCAGTGCCCTAAGCCACTAACTGTTAATCTTAATCACATTAAGAATCATAGACTTGATTAAGGTCTTCAGGATGATAAAAGTTGACTTTTATATAACCCCTTAAGCGAAATGACTCAAAGACCATCACAATAGTCCTAACCCATCTTATTTTTGTCTTATAAATCATGGACATTTGGTTACTATTCATTTAGTTCCCATTATTTATTTTAAAATGTCCTTCTAGTTAATCTTCTGTTTGTTTACTGTTAGTAGTCATTGTAAGGTAATGCAACGCTTCTGTATTCAAGGTTCTGTTTGATGTTGTTAGTCTGAGGTTCATTGTGAAGTCGATTATCACTGTTAAAGCTTTGTGCATACAAACAAACGACAGTTTCAGGAGATATTAAATAACAGTACTCTTAGGTATTGTATCACTGGTACTACCAGTTGGTAATCGAATGCAGAAGTTTTGGTTGATAGAAACTAATAAATGCAAAAATGAATGGGAATTACGGTTTATTCTAATAAAGGTGAGGATTAAAAGGATGCTAATAAAAAATAACTATCAGTTCTTTTAAGAATGACTTATATTATGAACTCAGAGAGAATTGAGTACAAATGAAAGTGATAGGAAACGTTAAGGTATTAAACTAAATACTGATGAAAACACGACTACACACAAAACAAATTAGTATATATTTACTTTACAATAGATCATTTGAGCGAAGTTTAAAATAGTTTAAAATGTATTGAAGACAATAAACTACATTTCAAGTTATATATTTTATGCCTCATTGGAATGGAATTAGAGTACGTAAAAATATAACGACACCACTGATTTTTTGATAATGAATAGCTACACCTCCAGAAAAAGCAAGTAATTAACGACAAGATTTAGAGATTTGTAGAATATCGTAAGGTGGAATGTAGGTCACAGTGTCGTACGGAAAATGGAGTTATTACTAAGCAATAAACGGGGGACAATTGTGTTCTAAGTAAAGCCAAAGGGAATGAAAAAGTAGTAATTAGCATAATAAAAGACTGAACATCATCAACAGAAACGATACAAAATAATAACTACTGATTTGATGAATGGATTGTCGATTCAACTCCCAGCTGTGATTTAGAAGAATCAGATAATTCATCGAGTACGATGTGACTATAAGATGACGCCTTTACTAAGTTGGAATTCATTGGATATATAAACTTTACCGTTATAATACATGGCCATTATGCAAAACAAAAACTTCTACATGATAGTGAACCAGTTGAAAAACGCGTTCCGGTGTTTTCTATTACTCAGAGTATAAAATTGTTAGATGATTATCATCATTGATATGGCAATCAAACACTAAAAATATCGTCGCTTGTGTTTACTTAGATCTGCATAGTTCATACTATGGAATTCAGTCCGATTAATTATTTGGTTTGCATTCTAATGAACGGCAAAAGTACAAATTCGTATCACATATCTTTAATGAATTGAACAAAACACTAATATAAACTAATCCATTTCAAACATTCGATTTTATCAGCATTTCAACGAGTATTTTCAGATTCAGTACAGGTTTGCTTATTTCGTCTGAGCCAATATATATGGCGGAGACTACAGCAATCATCATCTTCACTAGCCCCATACGACCTATTAAGAGTTTGCTCTATAGTTCCATCGGTTGGCTAAATTAGTTTTTTATCGGTCATAGATGTAACCTCATTTGACATTTTTTAGTCATCATTCTACGTAGAAATTAATGTATTAACTGATTATTTTGGAAACACGTGGGTCAGGTGACCTACAACTTGCGGAAGCCTTAGTGACCTAATTTTCCAAATTGTAGCATTGAATGTCCACAGTTCCATTATGAAAGATCTTCCTAAAACGAACAGTGTGACAGAAGAGTAACATGCTCATTCAAACATACAAGATAGTCAATGATGTTCTAAAAAAGGAGTGGAGTCTAGGTGGATTGGAGATCGGAAAACTCAGTCCACTGGTTCAACAAAAGCATGCGAAAATGTGAAAGGAGGTAACAACATGGATTAAATTGTCTGTGGAGGACTATGGGAACAAACTGTTACTAACGACTTTACGTGGTATGGTATAAAATTTGAACTCATTCATTTAAACATATTAAACTGTGTTATAAAGATTTATAAATGTAAATAACACTTAGATGTTGATTATATTATTCGATCTTTCTGTTGATAATCTTTCATTACACTATTAAATCTCCATTTTTGATGCTCGCACCGATACGAATCCCCCTTATTGAAGGATACTGGAGGGTGAGTTCTATGAGTCCAAATAAATTATAGTGAAAAAAACTTCCTGTGAAGTAAAAAACCCCAGAGAACTATGATTTTTCTAAGCAAGAGTACATTGCTTCTGAAGTAGCCTCTGTTCTACAGATGAATCAGTTTAAAATCAGACAGCAAAACTCAGTCCCAGGTAACTAAGTTTTTCCTTGAATATTTTGGAAAAAAAACTACCGTCTTAGGGAACTGATAAAATATTAATTCACATTAACTAGACAGTGTATGTAAAACTCTTTCTTCTCATACTTCCAATACTAGGATATTGATTGGGTTCAAACAGAAAAACATGTATTTGAATGCGCTACTAACCATCCATTTTTAGTTGGTTTACACTCCTGTTTCCAAACTAGAAGTCGGTAAGTTTCTAAAATTAATATAATCCATAAAATTCGTATTTTGTAACCTCAGAGATTAACACTATTGTCTAAATGCTGTACGGTTTTATGGAGAAAACTATCCTAAAGGACATTATTTCTAAGGGTCTATATTTTCAGATTGCTAGTATTTAAGATTACATTTTTCTCTTTTTTTGTTGCGATATGGACCCCTATAGTGGATATGATGACATGAATTTTCCATGTAATTGACTTAGTCCCATCGAAATGATTTTCTGAGTGCGACTACTAAGAAGCATTTTCCTGATTATCATTGCTAATTTATTGCTTAATGATCAAATCCATTTATTCTTAATTGCATATTTGAACCTCGTATCACCCAATTCAGCTTTTAAAAACGTAAATAGTATCTCTGGTTCGTTTGTTACTATATTGTTGCTCAAGACGGAGTATAAGAACCATGTACTTGGTTACTGAGTTGTATTACTGTTTGATGGTTTAACCGAGTAACACCTGTCAATGAATAATTATTTGTATCTATAAACGTGTCTATCACTCAGGATCTAAGAATATCGTTCAGTTCACTCATATAAGTTGGAAAACACATTCCTATTAGTTTTCGAATTTGACTAAATCCGGAGCGATATATCATAGGATCACTGATTTTGTAATAAAACGTTATTTAATTTATTTTTAATGGTTAATTTGATGTGGATAAATCAAATATTGATTTGCACCTTCTCAATATTGATCAATCTTTTTACGAATTTATTCTGTTTTTGATTTTATTTTATTCCATGATATATTTGTAGACAACAGTGAAGTCAGCTGATAATGACGGCATTTTTTATACATGCCAATTACTCGAATAATGAGTTATGTGCTTATTTCATTTTAAGTCTTTATAGGTCGAGAAGTTATTTAACATCCTAAATAATATTAATTTATAATCTTAATAAAGTGCCTTTACACTAGTCGCATAAGTCAGTCCATATTTTAAAATCATATCAAGTGAAAGGTTTTATTAAATTATTGATACGATACACATTATATTCGTGTATTTCAGTCGCGTGTGTTGTATATGGTAATAATTCAACATTTATTTGCAATAAGTGGTTTTGTACTGATTTCATGATGACACGCCTATTTAGTAATAACTTTCTACGAGATAAATTTTTTGAAAGTTCTGGTAGCGAGCATCTAAAGTCAACCATTTCAAATAGGACTGTTAATTACTGACGAGATCGATAAAGTATTGCGATGTCACAAAGTAATAGATAGATAATCGGACAAGTGAACTGATATACATCGACTCCATATAATATAATTTAGACAGTAGTGAAACCAGAACGGTAACTAGTCAGTTCACTGGGTTAAGTCCTAGGGGATTCAGTTTCTATTCAAATAATTCTATATCTGTAACTGTGTTGTGGTTAAGTAATATGAGTTCAAATATCTAGAGTAGAATTATTTCAGATATTTGAAAAGTGATTTTTCTGGTTCAAATCAACCACTGTCAAAAATAACATCTACTCATAAGCAAATAAAACCAAACCTAAAAATCTCCACAGTCTTTGGTAATCATAAATAAATAATGACTCACATTAACTCGACACCCAAATATTGTGAAACTATTCGTTCAAATTTGGACAAAAGTTCTTATTTATCATAAAAAATGTTGTTTGGAATAATGCATGTTGAAGTAAAAATATATATCGTCACAACATTAATTGTTGATATTTATTTAGATTATTATCCATATCTCCTCTTCCTGTATGTGTTAACACTATTGGTTATTTTTACTCTGTGCTTAGTTCATCCAAAAATTTATTTGTTTTATGTATAAATCTATGGAAAACCCCAAAAGCATAAATGATATGCCAAACTAACCTTGTTCAATGAGTGTTGTAGGCTTCTAAACGAAAATCCTGTTAAATAAAAACTTATGCTGACCCTATGTACAATTACGTACAGAATTATGGCTCGTAGTTTTAGACATGACATTTAAATAAAAATCGAACCATCTATCGGTTATTTCAATAGTAAACGTTTTTATAATTTACCCATACTTAATTGCCTTGTTGTTTTCCCTGGTTAGCGTTTTTTGGCAAGGGGTTGTTAATTCCATGCTCAATCCTCTTTACCTAGGCTTTGGAACTGGCATGAACCCTAGGAGGGTTTCAGGTGGAGTTTTGTTATTCTCATAGATAATAGTAATTGTTTTTAGTGTGATTAATTAATCAGTGATCCAGATTTTGTGTTATACTTCATTCTTTCTATTCCTTTTTTTCAAAACTAACTTATAAACAATAGGTTATTCTTTGTCATTGAATTTGTCAATGGTGGAGACCTAATGTTTTATATGCAACGTAATCTTCGTTTAGCAGAAGATTATGCACGATTCTATGCAGCTGAAATTTGCATTGCATTAAATTTTCTCCATGAACGTGGTATTATTTACCGAGATCTCAAGTTAGACAATGTTTTGATGGATAGCGAAGGTCATATTAAACTGACTGATTATGGAATGTGTAAAGTAAGGGAAAATATTAACTTTTCTCGTTTAATGTTTATGTATGATTTTAACTTGACTTTTTGATTAACAATACGTAGCTATACTGACTAATCTTGGTCGTTGTCTATTACAGTATGTTCGAAAGATAATGTTTCGCTGCTTTTTATCACGGTCGATATCATTCAGGTCATTCAATATGAATAAATGTATGTTTAGCGCGTTACGATTAGAAAAACTAAGTGACATTGTATTCCGCGTAACATTTTTGAAGTAATAGTTGCTACCGTCTTAATTTTTTTATGAAACAGTAAAACCTTCTTTAAGCTATTATACATGTAGTTATTTCCTTCATTACTGTATCAGTGTTGATATTCAGTCAGTCATACGCAACGTAGAACCTGGGACGTCTGTACATTGGTTCAAAGATGCCATACCCTAATAACACAATTAGATGAAACTGTCAGAAAGTCTCAAAATGGTGGAGGTAGTAACATTTTTATTAGTAGTCGGAAAGATTCGGCACCGAAGATACGTTCGAAGAAATTAGTAAAATAAATTCACGGAGAATTTAGAAACTTAAGATTTAAGGGAAGACGAATAGGGAAAACACCATAATTACGATCGATTCTGAGCCATATCACCTATTGTCTCCAACCATTGGTTTTGCTAATCATGGGGACGTCAGTTAGGTTGTTTGCACGTATCTAAATGCCTGAGTTCAATTCACAATGAATCCACAGACTAATCCCATTTCTTGACTGGACCACACACCCATGGTTAGTCATTCAAATCAAATTAAAAGCGGAACATATTCCTTATATTATTTATAAAGTTGGAAAATAGGTAATCTAGAAGTTTAGATAAATTGAATGTTTTTATAAAATTTATTTGATATGATCAGTTAGCATCATTAAGTTTGTTACGTATTTCCATGATATAACTAACGTAAATCAAATGAATAGAAATATATTCAATTAATTCTTTAATTAGATTCTCAGCTAGTAAGAATTCTAAAGACATATACTCATGAACATATCACTTCGTGACAATTTATTCACTTTCAAAATCATATTTTGGAAGTTATGACATAGACGACAATCAGTGCGTTACTAACTCAGTTAGAATTATTATTCTCAACTCTAAAAAAGCGCTGTGTCAAAATATGTATTTTATTCTACTACTTAGTTAAAGTATTTGCCTGAAGACTAAGTGATAGTAGCCAGTATTATTAACATTGATTGTACACTGCAAATTCTTCTCGCTTGTTTTAAGCACATAGTACACCATTTAAGATATAAAGCAAGACAATCTAACTTAATAAATAATATATTATTAATCGTATCTAAATTATTATTTATTTAATAGGAAGGAATCATCGGAGATATGACTACAACTACATTTTGTGGTACACCGAATTATATAGCTCCTGAAATACTGAAAGGAGAAAGTTATAGTGAGTTTCTTTTTATATGTGAATAAAATAAAGACAGTGATCGAGACAAATTAGTATGGATTCATTAATTTCACAGATATCTGAGCTTCCTATAACCTAAAATTTTTAGTAATTATTTTAAGAAAAAGATATACATACTTTATACCATAAAAACAGTCCTCGTCAACGAAGATAAAGTTAAAAAGGAATTAATTAATCTTGAAAAGCTATAAGAGATATTTGTATAGTTGCTTATTTACATGTTAGTATTCTTTTTAAAAAAACATGAATTGATTAAAAGTGAATAAAACGGCCGAGAGTGGGGAGAGTCCGCTCTCCCTCTCGAAATACTCTCACACGGCCACGCGTATATAGCCTCTGCCAGGGAAGTCCTACTCTGCCTTCTCGTGGCGGGGGTGTTGTTTACGAAAATGAGAGGACGAAAAGCGAATGCCCAGCGCTGTAACCGGATTCCAAACCAATGGTGCACATGGGCTCCAGTATCCTGCGGGAACAAATGGCGAATGAACCGATTGTTGGTCACCGGCTTCCATGGGACTGCATCTCTTTACGATGCCCCACTGCCTTGTGGATCAGACCTTCAGGTCGAAGACTCGGGGTGTGGCCCCCTAAGAAAACCACCTGCTTCGGTTTGGGCACCCGGGCAGTATCACAGCCCTCACACATATCGAATGAGATTTGTGTGGCGCATATGTATTTGGTGCCTCTTTGTACCATTATCTATGTGTTGAAATAAATAAGTTAAGATAAAATACAAGAATGAAGAAAAATTTGTTCCTCTCTATTTATTACAACTTTTTCTTTTCATTGATAAAAGCTTTCCTGTTATAAAATAATATCAAGTATGTACATTGTTTTTTTGAAATTATTGATACCATTATTCTTAAATGGTAAACATTTGAAGAGACTGTATAAAATAAATGAATATACACTATTCTACTATTATAGAATTTTATTCATTTAATATCTTTTTTTATCCAGATAATATATTCTTTCATCAATCAGTCTGTAAATAATTTCAAGTTACTTATGAGTTAAATCATTTGGATTTTTTGTTGCAGACATTAAATTGTAAGGTATTTGGATTACTACCATTATAAAATGTTGAACTTCAATTTGTATAATTGATTAGTAACATTATCTCTTTCATACTAAATACGTACTTTAATTGATTAAGATAACCCTGATATTTTCCCAAACTAACTTCGATTTTTTTCGTTATTGATATTTTTCTTCTTTTTTTTAATATACGGGTATTAAATTGACTCGATTTTGCTAGTATTATAGACTTCTAAATGAATCAGTATTCAACTGAGATTTGAGTAAGCCTTTCAATTATGGTTCACATAAATTAAATAACGAACATGTTTTATGAATGAACTTGCAGATTGTTATGATTTTTAGTTTATCATTAAAATGCTTTTTAAATAGCAATTAATCTATACTTATAAATCTATTCAAAACTAATTTCTATTGTATTAATTAACATTCAACAGTCTAATGTGTGTTTAAAAAAAGTCGAAATGTTAAGAAATGTGAGGTTAGATAAATATATTTTGCAGAAAGTCGAATAGTTTTACAGAGCTATGAAAATAACTATAACAAAATAACTCATTTTGTGTACTACTTACTTACTTACTTGAGCCTGTTACACCTCTCGGGGTACTGGGTGCCAACCAATGATCTCCAAACAACTCTATCCTGAGCACTCCTTTCCAGTTTTTACCAAGTACTGTTCGTCCTTTTGGTACCTGCATCCCATCCCCGGTGCTGTGTTCTTTGGTTCACATCTTTTACTTATGCTTTAAAGATTCCTAGTTGGGGTTTGCCGTATGATCCAGTTTTGTGGGTTTTTTTAAACTGTTTTATCTAATCTTAGTGTCTTTTCCTAATCTCCTCAAATGACAGAATAGATTGTTACTGATGACCTCTGGCCAATGGATATGTAGTATCTTGCATACATAGCTGTTAATAAATACCTGTACTTTTTTGGCGACAGTGCTGGTAGCTCTCTGAGTTTAATCTATATACAATAGAAGAGTTTCTGACTTTTATCTTGTTTGGGAGTCTTTTTGGGTTTCAGATATTTTTCAGTTGTGGGGATGTCACCCTTACTTTGCCAATGTGTGCCTTTATATCTGCATCAGATCCTCCTTTTTTATCAATAGTGCTCCGCAGGTTTGTAAAGGTTCCCACCTATTCCAGAGCTTCGTCATTAGCAGTGATTCGTTTGCTACTCCTCCCTGTGTTGTATTTCAAGGGGTTTCCTCCTTTTTAGTGTTAAGGACCACTACTGTTATAGCCACTGTTACACTTGCTGTATTCATCTACATTTGTTACTGTATACACAAAATAGATAGGCTTAGTTATCTGCGAAGTACAAATCATCCGGCTGTATCCAATGTGTCTACCATAGTCCATGCATTTTCTGAGTTATGACGTTCGTCATAATCCAGTAGATAACTGTCAAAATGAGGAAGGCTAGAGTGGGCAGTTTTGCTTTACATCGGTGTTCACTTTTAATGTATCTATGAGCTGCTCTTATTGATTGCAGAACTTTGCAATTCAGTCTTTCGTAGGAGTTCCGTATAATAGTGACGGTCCTCCCAGATACCCCCTAGTTTAAAGATCCCATAAGGTCCCCCCATCCACTTTATCAATTACTTATAACCAAAGAAGTCGATATTTAGTGATAAGTTCCTTTTTCGATTGATTGTTCAATAGTGATGTACAGTTTCGCGATTCGGTTGATTCATAATCGACGCTTACGAAATCCAATTTGTTGGTTTACAAGTTGATCGTCTATTAGCTCTTTCATCTCGTTCACTAAGACTTTTGACAACGGTGTAATGCCTCTTTTGTCCTCACTAAGATCTTTCTCTGGTTCTTGATAAAGTATCCCTCTTTCTGGTCTCTTGCTATTCATTCTTTTCGAATATTTCTGAAAAGAAAAGAAAGCACCTTTCCAGTTGCCTCTAATCCAGTGCTTGATGTAATAGATTCATAAACAGTCAAATCTGGATATATGCAGAAATGTGAGGTAAAAGTTAAGATGAAGTAATTTCAACGTTTCTCCTGGCAGTCTGGTTCAATTGATATGCATGTCTTTTTGAAATGCACATAATTACTACAATGATGACTAATAGTAACATAAATTAACATAATCGATAAAATAGGATCAACCCCAAGGTTAAGTCATAATGGGATTGGCTACTATTTATCCCTCAATTATTATCAGTGTTATTAAGTTGCCAATTAAGATTTTCAGTGATAAAAATTATTTCATATTTTATCGATTGTTTTTGCACTATATCCATTCTCCCCTTAATGGTATTGCGTAATCAACTTTTTGAACATTATATATGAACATCTGCTTTGTATTAAATTCCTCTTTTCACTATTTCCTTTTTCTGTAAATACTATCTAAGTTGATTTCAGCTTCTTGACAGTTATTTGTCGAGAAAATCATACTACTATGGACTCGTCCATCACTTGTCCGCTGCTATGTGATACTAACGTTTACGAGTATTGATTTACTATTGGTTCTGGCATCCCATGATTTAATGTTAGGCTATTGTTCTACATTTCCTTTTTTACACACTTTTTGATTAGTATCAGTATATAGTAAGAATTTCTAGTTAGTGTGGTCACGTTGATGGTAATTTATCTGTCAATTTATTGCGTACTCTTTGGCTTGTACATTATATATACCAAGTTAATAATAAAAATATTTAGGGGATGTCTGAAATGTATTAACTAGATAGCAGAAGTATTATTCAAAATATATGATTTCAAAATGGTTTGTGAATAATGTAATCCATTTATCTCATAGTTTATCATTACTACTATAATTTGAAATAGTAGTAAAATATTTTTTTTTGATATTTGTTAAATTAGGTTTCAGTGTTGACTGGTGGGCCTTAGGCGTACTTATGTTTGAGATGTTAGCTGGTCGATCTCCTTGGGAAGGTGTTGGACAGTCAGCTAATCCAGATCAAAATACTGAGGATTATTTATTTCAAAGTTAGTCCTATTTTGTTTTATTAACCATAGTGGGCGTTTTATTTGGATTCTGGCATCTTTGTGATTTGTATTTTAATTTCCTCTGTATAGCCGTATCGTGAATGCAATTATGTGAATCAGTTAATTAGCCGATGAATGGCGCCGAGTATTACACCAGAATTTCGTCTTCAAAATCTAAAATAGTAGTTGCACACATCGTCCGACGTTTTGTAGCTGTCCTGGCTCATAATCACCAACAACTAGGAGCTTGTAAGCAGAGATGGGTGATGGCTAGCAGTGGGATCCAGATTGCGCGTTTTGGGACTGGTCACCTGAATACACCTATAACTTAAGGCAATCCACACAGGATGCGCATGTACCAATAAGAGACTGATCGATTGCCGTCCTCAACATCAATGGGACGATTCAAACGACCAATATAAATGTGAACTAGAGGCTTAGTTTTAGTAACACAACTTTTGTGTTCAGTCGCATAAATACAGGTGATTTTTATGGATGCTTACAATTCTGAATGAATCACTTCAAAAAGCAGTTCAGTTGACTCAGTTGAACGTTTTTTACCGAATGTTATTGTTCTCTATGGTTGGTGAATACTGACTCACGTACCCAGCTTAAGAAGGGCTTGTAGGGACGTTTAAGTACTAGGTCACTGCAGGATAGCTAGCTGACTAAACCCCAAGTTCTTTGTTATTATTCACCAACCTCTTTGATTTTTTCATGAGGTATGATGAGTTTAAAGTTTTTCAGTATTAATAATAATGGTTAAATTAGTATTGTTCTCTTACCTCTGATTTTCGTAATACTTTATAAACGGTTTAAAAATAATGATAAACAGTAATGAGGATGGGTTCGTGTTTGTTCAGTTTCTATGTGGTTTACCTTGAATGTAAGTCTGCCCTCGACTCAGTTGATAAGGCTCTGCATTCTCACTGTTTCAAAATTGTTTTGGCTACGTAGTTTATCAACGCCTTCAGAGATTTGTTCACAATGGAATATAGGTATACTTTGCCGTGAACTAGCAACGAGGATAGTCATGGTCGCTTAATCTTCCCATATCTTTTTGATTACCCTATCGGTTGTGTTTTAAAGCATCTCCATTATAGAAGAAAATAATAGCAGCGTAAATCTGCTAATAGGATAAATGCTCCACAACTTACAGTTTGTGGATTATACCTCCTCTCTGTCCTACACCATACAGTCCACGCAAATTACTTTTGATCACTTATTTCCCAGTGTATGAAAATATACCATGTGTTTTGTACCATCAATGTATAAGAGAATTTTAAGAAATTAGTTGTAATCCGTTTTTATCCACAATTAGTGGCGAATTATTAAAGACAACCAAAGATTTTTTGTATCTGTGTAGTTTCGTAATTGCTAGTGGTAAAATAAATGACATCCTGTATGCCAATCCGGGCTTTTTAGCACCTTCATGACGTTAACCACCTATCAATAAAATGTCCAATGGGCGGTTCGGTGGTATAAGAATGTTTAGTCTCTGCTTATAAAACCTGACATTTCTGAACTCAGGATTTTTAGTCACCGTTATGTTGAGATAACTATCCCCTGCCTGTCAGTATTTTTTTACACGAAGCTATGATTTAATATTAACTGTCATCATTGCCAGTATGTGTTTTTTCCGGCGGGCGAAATATGTCATGTCATTTAAATAACCACACAACTTTCAAAGAATTCATGTATTTTTCTAAAATGAAATAACGATGCGCTTCAAGACTTACTAGTTTATTAGACTTGTTTACTTCCTTACTTACACTTGTTACCCGTCATGGAGGAGCATAGGCCGCTCACCGTCCTACTCTGTCCTGGGCAATTCTTTCCAGTCGCTATTCATCCCATTTATGTCTGCTTCCGATTCCTGGCTCAGTATTTTCCTTGGTCTTCCGTTTCCCTCCACGAACCCAAGTTAGCCCTTGCTTCGTAAAGCAGTTTAATCATTCCCACAATGCATGTCCTATAAACTTTTAACATCTTTTCCTAATTTCTCCCTCAGTGGGAATCTGGTTTATCCTCTCCTACAGTTGGTTTTTGCTGATGATATCCAGTCAACAAACATTCAATATCTTGCGTAGACAGTTGTTTATTAATACTTGTACTCTTTTAATGATAGTTGTGGTAGTTCTCCAAGTTTCAGCTCTATACAGTAGAACTGTCTTGAAGTTCGTATTGAGGATTGTGACTTTGATGTCAGTTGACAGTTGTTTTGAGTTCCATATATTGTTCAACTGTAGGAATGTGCCCTCACTTGTTGAGTCTCCTAGAATAATCAATGTAATCTTATCTTGTGAGACTTTATTGAGTCAAAAATTTTTTTACCAGTTAACTATATTAAAATAAATATATTTATTTATCATTCTGTTTAAATAGTCATTCTCAGTCGTCCAATTCGTTTTCCACGTTCTATTTCTGTTCGTGCAACCAGCATACTTAATGCATTTCTCCAAAAGGTTTGTCAATCCATTTCTTATGATTATTACTATTGACTGTTTATCAATAGGAAGACTGCAATTTTCTATTTTATCAGTTTGCATAATATTGTTAGTTAATTTAAATGTTGTTTATTAATTACAAAAGATTCATCTCCAAATTTTATCCAATAGAAAAATCACACTCTTATCACTTTCTATATTCATACAATAAATGTTGAAATTACATCTTTTGTTTTTCCAAGGTTATTATACTTCAACTCTAGGTAGCGAATCTAAATTAAAACATTTAACTCTGCCAAAATTTGTATGACGTATCTACTAACTTAATTACTATACTGTTAATTCAATCACACACTTATTCTTTTACAATATTTTGTGAAATTAATTTCATCACTCATAAATGTAGACATATGTACTTCGTTTTAGTTTTAATTCACGCCATTATCCATTTGTTTAGTGATACTAAAATAAATACACATGTATTTAGGCATGATTGTATTTTATTCCCCCATTCAGTTGGTCAACCTTACACAGTACTATTCAGTCTGTCAGTAAAATTATTGACTTTTTTGTTAAATAATTTAAAAACTACGATCTCAATCGAAGTGTTCATTAGTTTAGATTACATTATATTGTGACTTCAATCAGGTAATGTTTTAGCATTATATCCATCGACATCTGTCATTTGGAGTTCAGTCGTTGAGTCGGAATGAACTTACAAATTGTATATCCAAAGATTTACAATGTGACAATATACAGTTTCAAATTTGTTTAGTCCGGTAACGTGGCATCAGTGCTTGAAGTCACTAACTTCTAGTTTGAGCCATGTTGGTAAATGCAGACTACTTGGTTGGGGTCCGCGTGACTATCGTAACGAATGGTTGGAGACTCTTAGTGACATGGCTCAGAATCGATCACAATGGTGTTGGTGTATACACTCTCTATCTTCCCTTAAACTAAGAAATTAAAATTGCTTCATATCTTTCTTTCTACCAACTAATTCTTTCTTGCTGTACTATAGCCTTATTGCAATCTTTCTTTTATATAGTACCAACTCTGAATTAGCTACTTCTATGAATCCGGTGTCCATCTTGTTGTATTAGTGAGGTATGGCAACTTGGACCGATGCATAAATGTGCCTGGTCCTACACTGTAGCTGACTGACTGACTGTAACTATTATTGCTAGTAAGAAACGTTACATTATCGAAGCATTTTTTTCGATAAAGTTCAGTCGGTCAGAAAACCACAATAAAAAACTTGACACCAGTTCGAGTTCCCCTATCCCATCAACACAGCGAGATGAAATCGTCGAAACAAATATTAGTTTAGTAGAGGTATTAACAGTATTAACGGTTATAGAAAACATTAGGCATCGGAGATACTATTTTAGAAAAAAATGTAAATTAGTAAAGCAGTAAAAGAACTTATGGAGAATCTAGAAACTTAGGATTTAAGGGGAGGCATTCTAGAAAGTTAAATAAAATTTATATTTTCAGCGTACGATAAAGCATTATACTCAAGAAAATCTACGTTCAATATTTCTTCATGCATTTGTCTTACAGTTTTTTCTAAATCATAGTCTAGTAAATTGAAAGCATTGTGTGATCAGTGAATATGCACTTATCACATGTACTTAATTAAATCAGTTAGTCGTACAAAATAGTTTTCGTTTTTCCCTAAATTTTCATCAATGCAATATTTTAACTAAATCTCAGGTGCCAACTGAACGCCTTGGATGTGCGCCAAATTCAAGTTTTGGTGATATTATGGAGCATGGATTTTTCAAACCAATCGATTGGGTAGCTTTAGAAAGGAAAGAAGTTCATCCTCCTTATCGTCCAACATGTGGAGGCGATAGAGACCTGATACATTTCGATCCTGCATTCACCGATGAACCTGTAGTGCTAACACCAGATAACGAGTAAGTGTCCAATATTTTATAAATGTTTACATATTTTTGCAAGCATCTGTCTTATTTTTCATCTTTTTTCGCTAAAAACATTAGTATACCATAATATCACAAGAAAGTCCAATATCAGACCTCTTCCTATTTTAATCAATATTGCCAAAAAAATTTGGACTATGATAATAATGAGTTTCAACTAAACTTGAACCATTAGATTCTAACTTAGACGTTTATAGTTTTCATTGTTTATAAGGCTTAAATGTCTTGAATTTGCTCGCTGACAGGATTGCGGGCACATACTTGTGAAGTTTGATACTGAAGCATAATATCTACTTTCCACTCCTTTTTTTCAACGTTTCTTCAATCGATATCTATCGGTAAATCTCCATAATCTATTTAACTAAATAATTTAATAATGTAAATGTATAATGAATTACTTGACATCTATCATAATATGAGACGTTATGACAAGCGAGTACTCTACTACTAATTTTTCCGTGTGTCAAAAAGTCATGGTATTACATTTTGTATGATTATATATATATATATAGCAATAATAATAAAATTAACCTTATTAATGATGAATAATATAATTTATAACTAAATGAATGATCAATTTTACACCGTCATTGAAAATCAGGAAGCATTGCACGTTCGTTTCGACCTAGTGTGAAACTCCTCAGTAGTGCACATCCACGACCCCGAGTGGTTCGGGAATCGAACTCAGGGCGTACAGTCTTGCGTGCAAACGCTTAACCCGTTGACCATTAATCTGGCATTCAACGGGATCAATGTCTAAGTTCAACCAACCCTCAACATTACACATCCATCTTCCAATGTCTTCAATAAGTAACTATCTCACAGCCAACAAGGTTGAACTCCACTGGTCGCGACTTACTAAAGTCAATATAAAATGGTCGTGCAATACGGTGGATTGTTTGAAGTTTTACATTGACATCGTTGGGTGCCGGCCTAGTGGTCAGTCAGTCAGTCCGTAACAACGTAGAACTTCGTACGTACGTACATCAGTTCGAGTTGCCACACCACATTAGCACAGAGATGCAGTGGTCGATTCAAATCCCGCCCTAGTGGTGTAGAGGTTAAGCCTTCGCTCAAGAGACCGAAGTCCTGGGTTCGATTCCAGGTTGGGGATCGTAGATACACACTACTGGGGAGTCTTACTAGAACAAAACAGCCATTCAATGCTTTCAGGTTTTCTATGGCGATGTAACATTGATCGGTTAATTAAAATTGCAACTCAGCAATCTCTGTAAACGTTTACTGATAAATGAATGATATTTTATCTGTTGACAATAAATAGTGAGTTTAGAATTTAAAACTATCACTTAAATTCAATAATAATTTCTTTATATGTGTGTACACGTGGAACTATTAAGATTTAACTAATCATTCGATCCGCATATATCTTCCGTAATTTTTAATCAATGCTAACTTAATGTATCCCGTTCATATTCTTGGTTAACGAACTCGCATTCTGTGTATAAGTTTAACTGTAATATAGAAAGTTGTATGAGAATACACTGGTCTTTGTCATTTAAAATAAAGTCAGGAGTATTTATACGTAAGTATTCTGATGAAATATCCAATATATATAATGGAATTTTCAGCCTACTGCGTCATTTCTAACGATCGTCAGTAAGAAATTTCAGTTTTCTTTATCAATATAATTTTCTAAATAAAAAATCTCTCAACGTAATCTGTTCATCGGTTTACTTTGATTTAATCGTTTACAATACTATTCACCTTAAGTTTTGTTAAATTTTACCCTTTAGAAACATTACAAACTGATATTACTGAAGTGGTTTACGTATTTTTCAGTTTTTATTTATTTATTTGTAGATATGACGTAATAGGGATTTTAGTAATTAGATGAATTATCACGTTAATGAAAGCGCATATTATTTGTATTTAAAAGTGAAAAAATAACGTGAATTGAAATGTATTCGTTTTCTGTTCAACTTTCAAGTGTTGTTTTTGTTTCATATTACTTTTTAAATTATCTTCATAAATTTTAAATTACTATTTTATTTTAAAATAATATATCATCAAATAAGAATATAATCAGTCAAGAGTAACGAGGAACTTGTATGCATCAGATCAAATTGTCACAACTCTATCAGGATGACATTAACAGAATAAATCCCAGGGTAGTAAAAATAGTATCAATGTTGGTAGTAGAACACATTATTTATAGAAATCATAATTTGGGAAACGATGAATGCTCTAAATAAAATGTATGAGTATTTTAAGACCTAAAATGAATAAATATGCAACATTGAAACCGATTTTGAGCTATGTCATCAGGTAATTCAAACCTACTTACACCAAACAGTTCACCATCCAATAACTTCATGGACTGGATATTACATCTTGTTTTGGTCGTCCCTAACTTTCGTCCAACTGACTTATAGTACAGCAAACGTCACAGGTTGAGTTATGTTGTATTTGCAAATTGAATCGATATTTTTTATCTAGACTTTATCTCTCGACGTTAAATGTATTTTTAGTAGCTATATTAATTTGCTTCGAATTGAAATAATAATAACAATCCATAAGGAATGGTTTTCCAGTGACCTTCATTCAAATTTATGCACACTAACTGTCGAAGTTATATCTGTTGTGAAAAGGAAATAATTTCTCTTTATATGTCACTGTCTTTATAAATGAACTAGAGTTTGAACTCATTGACAAGTGTTAGTTGAACTGAACCGACAATCCGATTATTTAGACTAATGTGAGATTTGTAAATGTTAAATAACTACAAGGCAAGGTCATTGGTTTACAACTCTATTTCGTTTAACTCCAGATATAATCTAGGTTACAATATATTAGACAGTTTAATTAGTGTTCTATGTTTTTAACCATATTCTTATTACTATCACTATTTTCCGTACAGTTTTATTTTACAAATTCCATTGATTTGAAAAGTGTATGATCGTGCATACCTGGAACTTTTGTGCACATTCTATAATTCATTACATATATTCGTTTATATTCACTTTAATTATGAAAACATTACGGAACAAGGTGTATATGTGAAGTAATATTGTGCGACAAATGCCTCCCGTTTTTTGAGAGGCTTTCGTAAAAACCAAATGCAGTACATCTAAGACAACCATTAAAAACCTGGAATTAATAGATGGCTGCTTCGTCTTAATATGGGACTCAACAGTGAGCACCCGCAACTTCGAATCGAAACCAAAACCTTCGTTCTCTAGCGCGAACGCTTGACCCCTGGACTAATGTGTAGGAATACGATGGTTTACAAGTTTAACTTCAATCAACCCACGATTTTGCGCAACCGTCTACAGTAAGAACGTTCCTCACACCCAGTACAGTTAGGTTCCGATGGTGACAGCTCATTAAAATTCCGAAAATTTCCTCGAAGTCAGTTATTAGTGAGTGCATGATGGCTTTCAGTGTGAGGTTGTGGCAATCGTTGAATTTCATTGAAATCACCGACCAGTCTACACGAGAAAACTCAGATAACATTTGGAATTGCATATTTAACAATGAAATAGAAAAGCGATATTTTTCGGTCGGATTAATCATTACTAAAGTCCTCAGAAGTCATGTAAGTGAATAGTATTAAAAACTAAGTGTATACATCATTTAAACTCACTTTCATAAGTTAACAATTTTAGAACATACCAAGTTGTATCGTTAAACTTCTCATAATATCTGATGAAATGTTAGCACGGATTAAAAACCCAGTTGACGTTTTCTAAATTGCGTTACTTGTGTCAGGTAGAATACCTGATTGATGTTTTCGGGATCATAGTAACCAGTGATAAAGACTTTGTGTTACATAATTCGTAATGGTTCCTAATGCTGAAGCTGCATTAACTACTGCTACCACTACTAATAAAAAAATTAATGGTTCTGACGTTTAAGAAAACCCTGATGTACCTTTCAAAGTTTTCATTGTAATTTTCAGTGCGTTCATTATTGCAATCCCTATTTTTCTTACGGAAATAAAAAAAAGTTGATTTTCCAATATTTTCATTTCACAACAGGGCAGTGATGTCACGTATGGATCAAACAGAATTCGATGGTTTCGAATATGTGAATCCTTTGCTCATGTCGTTAGATGAACAAGTGTAAGAGGAATCCTCATTCTCTCCTCAACCCCCCTCCCTTCCTCAATGGCTCGTTGTGTTAATCTATCTACCTTCCTTTTTTTTTAAAAAAAAACAATCACTTTTATTCAATACTATCACCATATCTATTGACAAATAAATAAATAGTATTTTGTATTGAATTTTTTTTAATAAAAAATAATAATTTATCGTATACATTCCATATTCATTCTATTAGCAAAATAAAAATTGTTTAAATCATTTACCAACAATTCAATGTTAAATTAATTTAAAAACATATCAAATGTTAAAATATTTTCACTTTTTTTGATTTTAGGGTATAATTCTTGAAATATTTTCTTTTTATATAAGAAAAAAAAACTATTGCTTACTTCGAAGTTTATATTATTTTCAGCACACAAGCACACACACACGTACATATATATATATATTTTAGGAAAATTCATTTTGTTTGTTTATTATCAAACAAGCTTCCTTTATTGCTTCATGTTCTTTATTAATGGACAAATGTGTTTAATTCTTTTTTTTCTCGCTCAATTAATTCTGATAAAAATAAATGCTGACTGTATTTCTATTTTTTCTTTTTCTAAGTTGTTTTTTTTAAAAAAAAATTTATCAATGTTTACTTTTTTTTCTCTAATTTTATAATTATGAAATGAGTTTAAAGTAAATTATCATGAAATGTTCATTGTAAGTACTGATAAGTAGTATCAATATGATAAAATGAAATACTCTTAAATTTAATATTCAATGAAGACAACTTTTTGATCACTTCTAACTACTTACTGATTTATAAAATTATTCCGTGACATAAAACTAGATTGACCAGAATTTCTAAGTAAATAATTAATCAAATTTTTGCGCTAAATTTCTCCGAACTAAGGTTTTTATTTTTGAGAAAACACGAGAATTTATTAACTATATCAGTGTTCAGTTACATATTCTGAAATTGACTTATCAAAATAATACTTCATCGCTTTCGCTGTTAAAAAACTTACCAAATGACACATTTTAAAGATTATTTTACAAAACCAGTTCATACCAATATTAGATATTCACATAGAATTCAATTCTAATGGATAATTTGATTGACTAGTAAGTATTCACAAGGAACAAAATACTTTGTTGGCCAAATTTAAGAAACTTAATATTGAAAAAATTCCATTGGTTCATGGTCTAAATGCATCTAGCTAGAATTATAAAACAATTCAGTTACACTATTGTATTTTTTGTCCTTTGGTTAAGTGGTAATGTCAAAAAGACAACAGTGCATTTTTAACTTAATTTTTACTGTTCAACGGTAACTATTCTGAAAAAAAACGTTTTAAATTGATAACCTTAAATTAGTAAATAATCACTTTAGTTGGGAAAACGAAAGCCAATCGTTTATTGGCTAAGTCGACCACGTCATGGAAATTATTTTAAAATCTTCCCTAGTTGCTTTGACCTTAGATATGGGTTTCAGTAATTCTTTTATCGAAGAAAGTTTTTTTCACTCTTGAGTGTTGTTTGAAACAATTATTTCATTGTCTTTCAATTCTGTATAAATATTCTCTGCAGGATGTCTTTATAACTCCTATTGAAGCGTTAAAGTAAAGTAACTGAACAAGACATATCTTACCAATACTAGAAAGAAGGTTAATTCATCAAGATACAAAAAAATAAAGATCTGAGCAAATGTGAGAATTACAGAGGAATCATACTACTTTCAGTACTAAGGGAGGTTTTCGACAGAGTATCGCTGAACCGGTTAAAAGATTCAGTAGACGCCCAACTTCGAAATAAAAATGACCAGATTCCTTAAGGATCGGTCGTACACAGACCAAATCGCGATACTGAGGATCATCGTTGAACAATCAATTTAATGGGATTCGTCACTGAGAAAGCTCTTGATAGCATGGATAGAAGAACCTGCTTCTACACTGTGGTGTATCTGAGGAAATCGTCGACATTCCGATTGAAGAACGGTTTCAGACAACGCTACCTTCTCTCCCCCTTCCTCTTTCTTCTGGCGGTCGACTGGATTATGAAGACCTCAACATCTGAGGGGAAGCACGAAATACAATGAACAGACTGGATGCAGCTAGACGATTCGGACGTCGCAGATGACTTGGCTCTCCTATCCCATGCACATGAACAAATACAGGTCAGCACAAACAGTGTAGCAGCAGCCTCTGTATTAGTAGGCCTCAACATACACAAGGGAAAAGTGAGATCCTCAAATACAACACGGAGAATACCAAACCAATCACACTTGATGAAGAAGCTTTGGAAGAGGTGGAAATATCCACGTACCTACCTGGTCGGCAACATCGATGAACAAGGAGGATCCGATTTAGACGTAAAAGTGAGGGCGCATTATTACAGTTGAACAATATATGGAACTCAAAACAACTGTCAACTAACATCAAAGTCACAATCCTCAATACGAACTTCAAGACAGTTCTACTGAATGGAGCTGAAACTTGGAGAACTACCACAACTATCATCAAAAGAGTACAAGTATTAATAAACAACTGTCTACGCAAGATATTGAATGTTTGTTGACTGGATATCATCAGCAAAAACCAACTGTAGGAGAGGATAAACCAGATTCCAACTGAGGGAGAAATTAGGAAAAGATGTTGAAAGTGTATAGTTTATGCATTGTGGAAATGATTAAACTGCTTTACGAAGCAAGGGCTAACTTGGGATCGTGGAGGTAAACGGAAGACCAAGGAACATACTGATCCAGGAATCGGAAGCAGACATAAATGGGATGAATAGCGACTGGATAGGATTACCCAGGACAGATGGAGAATGTGTGTGACTTATGCTCCTCCGCGGCGGTTAACAGGCATAAGTGAGCGAAGCTCTGAGGTTCAAGGAATGATTGCGTACAATTGCGTGAGTTTACACTATTGACGTACCGTGAAAGTAAATGGAAATTGTGGTTCAGTATAGCTTGCTTTTTATTAGACATCCAACCGATGAGTCAGCAATGAGAGATCGTATCAGTTAGTATTATTGGAAGCCTACGTTATATATACTTTGTTTTGAACAGATGATTTACCGTCATTTTCCTAGTTATTCTATCATTTGTGTGTGGTATTGTGCGTATTTATCCATCTCTGCTTATAAATGTCGAGTCAATTTTTAGTTAGATTGAGTAGGATGAGAAGCCTTTTTTCAGGCTGCATCTCTTGTTGTCTGTCCGAATAAATGAATCCCCTGAGTAAATTCTTTCGATTCGTCCTTGGCTTTTGTTACCACTTCTAAGAAGTCGGGGTTGGCCTAAATATAATATACTATTCCGAATTAAACGAAGAATTTGTTTCATGATTGATTCACCTTGTGTATTGGAGTCATCACATTGCCACCGATAGTTGACTTGAAATAAACAAGCATTCAAAAACGGGTTGACAGTTTGGTATGTCCCATGAAGAATGAGTTGACGACCTGGTTATATTACACTGGCTGGATCCATAGTATTATTTCCTTAGTCATTAGAGTGCACTAAGTTAAATGGATTAGTATCCGCTGAAATGTGTTTGTATGAAATAATGATTGTTTTGTACTTGATTCCTGATTGATTTCGAATTTTAAATACAATATTTTTGTTTGTGCTCACATAGTTTTATTTAGCTTAAATCGCACTGTTTCAAGAATTCCTAGTTAATACAATAATTTGAATACTTCTAATTATCATATGAATGTAAATTTTAATATCTATCAACTATATTAATGTTTGTCATGTAAAAGAAACCAATGCTTATATTTGAAATACATTTCTTCAATAAATTGTCCATTAAAATAAACAATTTTTTTAATGAATGTTATACTCTTCAATATGTTTACCTGATTGAAATTGTCTAATCAGAATTATAATAAAATTAGCACAAGGGAAATGCTTGTCGAAAACACTGAACTGTGTTATAAAGTTTACGAAGAACTCATATTCCAGTGGTCTGAAGGTTGTTCTTAGTTATCTTTTCAGACTAAACATAAAGTCAATGTTTTTATCTAACTCAAGTAAAAAATTGGTAAGACTAAATAGAATTTTCACTTAATTGTTGACTTTATTGAGATAATATTTTAATTATTAGTAGTCCGAAATTGATGTGATAGTGTTTGCTCTGTTTTCAATGAATCGAATTCTTCATTCATGTAAGTTGGAATTTTCCTTACGACTTAAACCTATCACTTCAAATAGTAACTGAGTATTATCTTCGAGCTATCGAATTACATATTTCGTAATAAATATAAATTATCTTTAATTACGTATTACTTTCCGGATACTATCTTTATTTGTATCAGATTTTTGTGTGCATAGTTTTCTTTCACCATATAATTTATTGCAATAGCACATCAATTAATGTTAGCTAATAATAAATTTCATTGGACACTTTTCTTCACAAATAATGATATTCAGTTGTGCATAAATCTTATTCAATGAGTGCGTTTTCAGTTAGATAAAATTAAATGTTCCAAATTTTTATGAAATAACCACAAAAATAGTTAACCTCTTCAAATCAGTAAACATTTAATCTCTATTCACACTAGTGTAAGTTATTAATGTTTAACCTTTCTCCAATTTACCCTTCTATTTCTTAACATAAATTCTTTTATTTGAAAAATTGTCTAAAAAAACCAAACAGTTTAATGTTACGTTACTCAAGACAGCGTTTGAATTAAAGCTTAAATCATATTACAACATTGTAAAATGAATCAATTAACTTTTTGGTGGATTTTTGTTCTCTGAGCTGGATGGTTTGGCCGTAGAGCTTTCATCGCTATTCTGAACGACATCATCAGCAGAAATTACAGGTAGAAGTGAAGTGTTCGAATTTCTCCACATATGACTCATAGCTTGTCCTGCAGACCTCAATGTTGATTGGTTAATGTTGAGCTTTAACCTGTCATTGTATACTTTATTTTGATTGTATCTCCCACTGATTTAGTTTTTGATCCTATATATATGGAATGAACACTTTAGATGATGTATTTTAGGATCAAAAGAAATAGTTCTCCCATACTAAAATCATATTTGAGGAATGAAAATTATTAAATTAAAAACCAAGCGTTCAGCTATTTTAACTTTTTTTAATGCCTGCCTTTTTATTTATTTATTTGAACAAATAAATATTGGCATAAGAAGGCGTCCTAATACATATGCGCCACACGATAACAGTGAGATTGTAAAAAGATGGAAAATGTAAAATACGTATAATAAAAAGAACAACGAACAGAAATTAATTAATGAGAATGGAATAATAATCATAATAGTAATAATAGGTGAAACAGTTCAGTTACCAAATACAACCAGAATGAGTCCCTTCAGCCAAGGAAGGTTCATTCATCTTTATGAAGTTATAAAATAATTGCTGCTGGCTTCCACTCTGAGCAATATCCGATAACGTTTCTAGTCACTGTCGCACCATCTCTAGGACCCCAACCAATGAGTCGTGCAGGACCAACAGAAGCCAGCCCAGTACAGTTTACTTTCATACCATGTCATACACTGACCACCTCCCCACTTTCCCCAACCAGCCCCAGCGTCGGCGAATAATCCACAAATTGTAATTCTCTGGGACGAAACTCGTAGGGCTTGTTCAACCTACCGAAGTCGATATTTGAAGATGGTGACACCAGTTGAATTGTCATCTTTGTTCCCGAATACGAGATGCTGAACCTCTGCATTACTAACATGGTGTTGCCATTAGATGTCAGCAATCCTTAGGAGACAACGATGGTCAAACACAGAGTCCTCTAACATCCTCAATTCAGAGAGGTCAGGTTTCACAAGCACAGGACAGAACTGCTCTCCCCGTGCTGTAGATCCGACCTTTCGCAACCAGACTAACATCACGAAGGCGCCAAAGATGGCCCAGATTGGTGCAAGGCGCTGTGGACTTCACTATACGTGAACTGATCTCATCACTCACGCCACTACCAGCTATTACGCAGCTACCCAGATACACGATCTTCTCGTCTATGTTAACTACTAATTACCGAAATTGAGTACAGGTATGGACCTTTACCAGTCTTGTAAAATTGATTTTCTTACATGTTTTAAAGCCTTTATCAAGAGAATCGCACTAATTGCTTCCGCATGTTAGAGCTATTGAGTTAAACGGAAAAACAGGTATATTTGTGGGCGAAATAATGTTGAGGCTTATAACTTTTTAGCTAGAACTTGATATTTCTTATTTGAAACTAAGTCACGCATGCAAGATTTGAAATCGGTACTTGATGTAGAGTAGTCTCAACCAACAGCTTTGAGTTACTCAAAGCACATAAAACCTGGTACAGAGGGGCAGCCAAGAAAATAGAACGCGCTGTTCGAAATACAGAGACAACAGTATGAAGAAGAAGGAATATATTCAAAGGAAAGAAATAAATGTGACCAATAGTAGTATATAATAGACGGCGTAGTTAAGCTAACAAAACACCAAATATTTCTTCCAGTTAAAGAAACCTTATTTTTATGACGAACAGGGAAAAGAAAACTGACCAACTCGGATTTTCCCACCCAATATCAATAATTACTGCAAAATGTGATATCTACTAGGGTAACATTCGTGATATGGTGCCAATTCACTACGGCTGGCGTCTCAAGATGGTGACATCAAGTGAGTTATCGTTACGGTCTGAACACGTTATCAAACCTAAGTAATCAACATCAAGTTTTCTTCAAAGCCGTTTACCCTCTGCATCCATATTTAACTTCGTCATAGATATTCTTTTGAAGATAACGGTCTCATTGTCTAACTTTTCAGGGACTGGCTGCTTATCAGGAAATCTACTTGTTGACTTGAAATATACAGATGAGACAATCCTGTTTAGTGAATTTTGCTCCATTTTACTTTATAGGTGTAGCCATTAAGGAAAGAGGATATTTATAGATTACTATTATCCCATCATAAGTGTCTTCGAACAATTGCTTGTGTATTTTTTATGAGCGATGTCGAAGTTAGGCATAACGTACTAAATAATGTTGAATTACGTATGTCCAACCACCACTTACCTCGACGAATATTGCCTGATGTAAGAGTTGATCGGAAGAAAGCTAAGGAAAGCCAAACTACGATGTGGCACCAGCCTATAAGGAAACTGGCAACTGGACTGAGCCATGTACAACGGTGTAGACTACCTGATTGGAGTCTGCATGATTATCGTAACCAAAGGTTCAAGATTCTAATTGACATATCTTAAAGTTGCTTGCAGTGACACAATTATATTCACTCTTTGCATTAATTTAGAACCTGAGTGTCGGAATCCTCGTATACAGTTTCTCTACTACTACTACTGTTACTTCTGCCACTCTAGTGTTTGTCTTGATAATTTAATCTCGCTGTGCTAATTTGGTATGGCAACTTGAGCCAGTGCATGTGTTGGGTTCTACGTTGCAAGCGAATGATTAAAGCTACATTCTTGAATTGAAGCCCTAAGAGAACCCTATTAGGATCTAACACACGATTAAAGTTATAGAATAAAAGTGTGGAAGATATTCACATGATCTTCAACCAGAAGCATTACATGTTTTGATACCCACTAAGGTAACCTAGATTTTCACACAAAAATAGGTTTTCGCTTTTTTTCATCAAACTGTGTAATATTCGAAAGAGAACGGTAGACGAAAGTACTCCAATTATAAACTATTTATTAACTAGTATGCTGAGAATAAAAATAAAATGACATGTTTATGGTATACGGATTAATTTGTAGAAAAATGAACGAATAGTAATAAACAGCTCTCGAAATAGTTGGCGCAATTGTTAGAAAACCAAAGAAAGCCAGGCGAACACAAGAGTCATGCCACCAATAGGTGCTATTCTAGAAAATCGATCATCTCCAGTTAGAGCCACATAATAGCATGAACCAGAGAACAGTAGAGTTCCAGTGGCGAAAAGAGTAGCAGACTGTAATAGATTAGTTCAAATTCATTGAAGTCAGGGATTTACCAAAACAGGACGTCTGAATAAAGGCGTGGTTAACAAAGCCACCGAATGAACCAAATGATAATAGGCCCCAGTTTTGAAAATTTGTCTTTGTTTATCTTGTTCATCTCTGAAACCTAAAAGTTAAAACTTTGGAGTAAGTAAATCTAATTTTTTACCATGAGCACCATAAGCGCTCGCAATAACAGCCAATGCCCCAGAGAATCCAGCTAGTCGTACCAACATTGAGTCCCAACAAAATGACGGTTTAATTTCAATCACAGGACTAGATTGACCAGTTGTACTACGACCCATGAGGTTTAATATCCCATTAACGTAAGGCAGGTGTACCATCTACAAAAAGTGGTACTAAATATACAGTAGTATTTCATAAAAGATTATTATTTACAGGAGAAAACGATCAAAATTATTGAACTGATAGTTCTGAGTTAAATACAAAATAACCAGGTGTATTCGAACATAGGCCCATCAGTATATTCATGAGGCAATTGAAGATGAACAAGATTAAAAATTTTCAGAGAACCACGCATGCCATAGTAAATTATGGCTTGTCACAAAGTTCTGTCATACACGATATTTGTTCGGCACTTCGAGTCATGGATAGTACAGGACTTCGATAATCATCTCTTTTATTCCAAATAAAACAACGGGTAAATATATAGTCCTTGATTTCAACACAGGCCTTAAGATCGTTTAGCCTTCACAAACTTTCCGTTTCTTGACTTTTGGGAAATACCAAACGACTAAGCTATCCAAACTGTTACTTCTGTAGTTATTACATAAATACTTAATCATTTCTTAAAAACTGAAACTAACAACTGGGATCACTTTGGTAAGACTACTTCTAACCATTACACAGCCAACATCCCGGTTAACCTGACTAATCGTCTTTAAAGATTTTAAGTCATGCACCAGAAGTTTGCCTTATTTTCGGTTTGCCACAGCCATTCAGAATTTAGCAAAAGTTAAAGGAATTATGTCTTGTTAGGATTTTGGCTAGATAACAGACAATAGGGACGTAGCTGTCCGGAATTTGAATTGCTTTTTGTTACTGACGTCTCGACTACCAGCTTTGGAAAGTTCTTTGATCAGAAATAAAGGTTGAAAACTTGAGGCAGCTGATTGCAAAAACCTATCATAAATTTGTGGATTTGTTAAGAATGTCATCTTTTGTTCATTATTATCATACACTTTTATATCCTCCTAACCCACTTTATCAAATTATAAACTTTACTTTTTCCTTAAAAAATGTGGTAGTATATGATTTCTGTGTATAATTACCGTATTAGTACTTTACAAATATTCATTTTGAACCTAGAATGGCCGACTTGTGACATTCTGATGGAACGAATAAAGGTGATCGCAAGTATGCTTCGGCCGTTCAATCTTAGTGGGTGAAGTGGCAACGACAACTCAACGAACTGGGACTTCACCAGATTTGTCTCGAAACTGGAGACACTTGGGGTACTGTTGTGACTTTTTTTACCACAAAATCTTGGCACTTTTAAGATGGATCGCTTCCTCATTTACTATAATTAGTATGTATTTACGACTTTCTTTCTTAAATGTTCCTGGGCCATATTCTTTTTATTCCAACGGCATGTCTTGTGGTGACCTGATGCTAATGGATAATTTCATTTTAAGAGAAACTGTGAAAGATTACTGTTGGAGTGACAGCCAAAATTTTGAAAAAACTAAAAGGCCTAAAACAAATTGACAGACTTTTTTTGCATAAAAATAACTCACCAAGGGAACATTTACATATGAATTATTACCACAATATCTGTCGAACTGAATACTAGCCTCCAGAAATCAATAACGAGGTATCTTTGAAAACGAAGGACAGTAATGTAGCGACTTTGTTTACTTAATCCAGGTTATTTATGGGGATCTATAATAACTTTTGCTAGCATCGCTAGCCACGAAAATTAACGGTTAGCGCTAGAAGGTATTTAAATTTCCCTGGAATAGACCATGAACAACACAACCTTAGTGAATTGTCATTACACTACCGTTTCATTAGTCTACTAGTGTACTGCATTACTTGTTGAATCCCATTGAGTGCAATTGTCAATACATAAATGGAGGTTAAACGACGTCAAACACTAATAAAAGCCCACCCAAACTAGCGAGTGAGCTTATAACACTTCAGCAGCCTTATTCTGTAGGTAGAAAATCTAGTCGGCTTTGTAAAATTACTAGCTTATCAAATCACCGTTAGGCAATAGTGCAGTTAGCGAAGGTTTCGTATACCGTCAATAAGTTATATCCATTAGTATGTATTATTTCATGGAGTACCAATGAATAATAGAACGAAAACAAACAATAAGCACGAACGCAGTATCTTGCGTTTGATTTTATTATATTATGTTACGCATACAATAGAATAGGCGCTATAATATATTATGCACAATCCTGAAATCAAATAAACAATTAGTACATTCAAATAGTTGTAGACGAAACAAAAGACATTTTCGCTTAACGAGCCTCCTTATCTAGTAGTAATGGGTCACCGATGCTTCAAGGTAGAAACTTATGTATATTTGGCGATAAAAAAAATAAACATTAATAGATTGAAATTATGTACAAAATCCTTATGGATATGTCACGTTTTCTCGTGAAGAAGACCTGTAAAGTTGCTTAGACTATCTCATCTGACAACGAATTCTTGAACTTAAATAATTGTAAACAGTGAAAGATGTGCCCACAGCCTGTTCTGTTATGTTGTGTACCCACATTCTGGGTGTTACCCCGAAGATTATTGTTGGGACTGAGCCTAAGTATGTATTTAATAAGATACCTAGGGGTGTTTTAAATGCTATAAGTCATCAAAATATCAGCTCTGAGACTTATATACTCTAATGTGTAAACACTAAGTAATTTGAGGCTTTGTTCTTTTTGTTTGAATTAGCGTCCCCGAACAAACTTCGTGTCTCGTGTATTCACATCTTTTTGAGGTGAGTGAGGAAACGCTATTTTTCTACATTATAAATATGACCAAACGAATCTGTAAAAAACTTGATGGAAGGTCCTTTCAAACTGGTGAAAAATGATGTACAGATAAAAAATCCCCATAACTAATCGGTCTTTAAGTTTTCAACATTGACTCTGACCTCATTAGTTTTAATGGAAATTCGGTTACGCGTTCATACAAAATCACGAGTGGATACGTCACGTTACATATCCCTTGCAACTGCTAGCCAGTCTAGATTAAATGCTCTCCGATAAATCGATAACCTTCCAAATACACATTCGAACCACATCATTTTTTGACTTTTAATTCGAATGGGTCGGTATATTCGACTATGAAGATGTTACGTGTAGATACGTTGTCAAACTTCAAATACCTGCGCTTTTTTGAGATCTTGAGTCTGAAATTGAATAACCTACTTTCTTCCCTCCGCATTTAGAATGGTCAAATATGCTTTTATACCATTTTCTCAAAAGGATATTGAGCAACTAATTTACTCAGAAAATCAAAGAGGATAAGATGAATTGTCTATCCGAAAATTTTACTTTACAATGAATATTGTGTATCAGAATTCCTTGATAAAACAACGAATCCCAATCGACTTACCTTTGACAAACCTTTTGTCATGTTCATCTAAGCTTTGTTGAGTCTGGAACTCCTAAAATCAAAGATTCTGAGGTGTCTTAATCAACAACATCGCCTCCCGACTCAGATGACATCCGACAAAATGTTTTGAAGAGATGCGTGGATATACTTCTCATCCAACCTCCTACCCTCTTTAAGTGTTTCACTATAGTAACATTGAACCTTAACCACTCAATCCTCAAAGTTTAAGAGGAGACAACTGGGATAATACATATTCAACATTTAACTCAGAGAAAAACTAACGGCGGAGAAGGCTGGAACAATGAACTGAAATAATTCGAATTGATCGAATGCCATGGCTCGGCCTTGCAGGCGTGGCTATCATCGAATATTATTATGTACCATTTATTCATATTAAATATATTGTTCTATCTCCGGCCCTACTGCGTTCTTCATCATATATTGATGATTGTTACGACGCAATGAAGTGGTGTAGATAATAATGTGATTTCCGAGTCAGATCTTATAGATTAGGCTGTTACATCATGGCAAATATGCAACTTTACGATTATGCCTTATATTAGAACAGTACTAATAACAAAGTAGACCATAATTCTACATTGGTAAGCCTGACTAAAGAAACGCAACTTATTACTATTAGTCCTCATTTCCACTTTAACTTTCTCGATCGGTTTTTATTTATGTAAACCCATTATAATAATTGTCCTCTTATGCTCACATGTATTATCGTAATATTATACTGATTAGTACTCGTAACTTACAGGCTCAATCGATAGTAAAAACTGGTCATCTATATTAATTATTAGCTTTGATGGTTCGTTAACAAGCTTGATTAACATTTACATGCTTAAGCGAAATAAACTTGTTTAAACATCAAGCTCTAGCAAATATGATCCGTAAATAACGTAAACATGCATTGACTAGCAACATGAGCATGGACTAAATATTTATCTGGATTTAGCTCTTCACATTGTTTCTTCAATTAACATATCAATCTGTTTTAAATTATGGACTATCCTTTTCTTCCGACCACTGCCTGTTTGATTTCCAATTGCTGAATTCAATGGCCAGAAAGAGGATACAAATGCAGGAAATTTACGGTGAGTTTGAAGCAATCTTAGATCTGCAATCTTAGATCTCGTTTAGAGTGTCCGTCAGGCAACGCTACGCATTTGGCTTCAATTAATTTTGGACTTATACCGATTCAGTGTATAATACTGTATAATCCAACAGTTAATCGTATACGATCCAGACTCGAACTACTGTCTGCTTCAATTTTTCATTACTTGGATTCGAAAATATTCCGGGCGAGTTTTATTTTTTCCCTTACCATCATTTGCGCGTCGAAACGCAACCTTCATAAAACGCGCCAACTCTGATACTGGGTGAAACCGTCTACATTCATATCTTATAAAATATCAACCCAGCTGAGTAATTTACTACCGTAAAAATTGTATCATTTGTCGTAACATTATGATCTAGCCTGTCAACAGTCATGCCTCACGTAACAAACTGTTATTTGAGAATAAATCATATTATTATAAAGGTTCTAAAGAGAGGTCCTTATATCTATTTGTGTAATGGAGAGTGGAGTCACTTCTCAGCAGTTGGTGTGTGAAGCGTCGTTGAACATCTCCAAGTTTTATCTTGTCTGTGGTATTCATATTAGAAAGGATAAAAGCACAATATTTTAGAAGGTAAACTTAGCCTCTGTTGTGAAGAAATTTCTCATTATGAAAGCAATTAGCCGTCTAGATTTATAAATAATAGAGGAGGCATTGTCTTCGAAGCTCAGGCTTCCAGTGTAATTAATTCATAGTTCGTTTATTGAATTGAGTGTCTGGACTCTACTATTATTCAAGTAAAGTTCGAGTTCACAGGGATATTTTCCAAAGCCCATGATCCAGCACTTGTTGAGGTTAAGTGGTAATTGCTATTTTTCACTCCAGATAGTTAGGTTATTGAGGTCGTTTTGAATCGGCGATACACCTTCACTTGGAGGCTTAGGCTTATAGCTGTATACTATTTTGAGATCATCAGCATATATTTATTGTTTCTCAAATTGTATGATGTTACATAGATCGTTTATATACTTAAGAAACAAGAGTGGACCTAGCACGCTTTCCTGGATGACTACACTAGTTATTGGTCTACGTGATGAGAGATAGTCGTTGTACTTAAACATCTGTTTACGTTCTATTAAGAACGAAGCGAACCATCAGTATAGTTGGTTGTTTATTCCAAAGGAATTTAGTTTGACAGGAAGCCGTTTGTGTGGGACTGTATCAAAGGCTTTCTTTAATTCTAATAATAGGACTGACACAAGGAGTCCATTGTCTCGTTTTAGAGCTATGTCATTCAAGTAGTCTACCAGGCATGTATCGCATGATCTGGACCTCAGAAATACATGCTGGGAGGGCGAGATGAGGTTATTAGTAAGTAGATATTGGACTACAGCCAGCTTAACTACTTTTTCCATCACTGTAGACACAACCGAAGTTTTTTTATAGGCCGGCAATTTTCAACATTTGCTTCAAGTCCAGTTTTAATTTTGGGAATGATATGTGTAGCTTTCCAGGCAGTAGGGTAACACACTGTAGAGAGTGATATCGCAAAACAGTTTGAGAAGAGAAACACACATACCACCACCTCCATGTTTTAGCAAATGAGATGGAATACCATCTACTATTATTGCTCTAATTTCTTTTTAAATATGGCAAGTATAATGCCAACATTATTGAAAACTGTGTATTATGGCATTTTTTTCAAGAGACCCGAAATGGTTTCTTCACAACACTTATGTACCCATAAGATGTTTGTGAATAATAATAATAATCAGTGTAGAAATGTTTCAATGTACTAATTGCCTTAGAGGTATTTTGTATCTTGAAGTCTACGTTAGCAATACTACGGGGAGGTACTAGTATTGGTTCTGAGTCATTTAGTGGTTTTTCCCTAGTTAGCGATAAACAAAAGTGTTCACTAAATAATTCTGTGACAAGTTTAGGATTTTTGTATACTTGTTTGTCTTTAATGAATATGCTCCCTCTCGATATAGAACGTTGAAGTCTATTTTGGAGTACGATGGTGAGTGCAGAGGAATTATTACTAAGTTCGACAGCACACGTTTCCTATGCGACTGCTTTTTGTGTACGTATTGCTTCTGTTCGGACAAATATTTCTGCCATCGTTACCAAAGAGAAAAAGTCATAAGGTTTGTTGAATCGAGTACGATGTCTTTGAATAAGTCTTCGTGTACCGTCTGGCATATACAGATTTTTAGGGACCGTAGGTCTCCAGTATTCTAAAGGTGTAAATACCTCCGATAACACTGCTATTTTACCTACTGATGCGTTAGGTTGACGGAAGACACTGACAAACAGTAAGCTAACGGAATTCCATGGATTTCATACAATCCAATACGAATCCTTCAGTTTGTTTGATTCAGGCATTTCGTTGGCCCTGTGAAATGAATTTAGGTTCATTTGAGTCGACTTGTGAAGTATCTTAAGGAGGACTAATTTCCAAGTGTGTAGGTTTAGTTGGAAGTGTGTTGTCAATCAGCCCACATTTTGTTATTTTAGTGAATGGACAGCCAGAATTAGACACGTCGTTACGCTTTTTGGTGACAATTGGGAACCGTTTCTAATCCAAAGGTTTCTGATCAGCTGGGTCATCTAGATCTATAGAGTGACCAGCCGTTTGTGGAGTGGTGTCATGCTTATTTTTCGCATGCTTTAATCTACTTACTGTGTTGCAAACTGTCTCTAGCTGGTTATTTACTGTAACATTACCATGCAACCCTGTCACTTCACGTCTTCTTACACAACGTCGACAGGGAGTAAAACCTGGAGCGACTTTTATACTTTTGTATTTAATTAATGAAGTGATGTTTTTGCTCAAATCAGTAAAATTTTTAGCATCGCTACAACAGCCCAACTTTATCAGGATGGGGGGGGTGATCTTATGCGCAACGCAACCATGTAAACTTAATGTACCGGTCATCTGTGCGTTCAAGTAACCACAGATTTTGACATTTCATAATGTATTTTAAATTAAATAACTAGATTATATAGCTAATTTTGATCTTTTTTATATTTTTATTCGCCACGTTCGACTGCGTTACACTGCACGTCCATTGCATGCTGGGATGATATCTCAAGTCATAGTGAGTTTATTCACATAGTTGATTGTTTCCAGATAGACTGTAAATGCATGATTTTACTGTAGAAAGGTTTATTGTACTATAAACTATGTTTTTATGAACAACTACCTATTGTTTTCAGTCGGAAAGCAATATATATATTCTTTGTCTTCTGTTCGGTAAGTTCAATTGGCCTATATTTCGTGTTTTTGTTTTATCGTCTTAATTATGTCCATTTAACTACTTTAAGCAATATGCTTGTGCAAATGAAACAATAACTATGACACTTGCTTAGTTTAGTATTCTTGGTTGTCGTATAATTCAGTTTAGTTGAAAGAATTATGGTATAGTGCTTGAAGTCTGTAACGAAACAGATCAGCCTAGTAAGTAGAGTTGCCTGTTTCTGATGAGTATACTGATTCAAATCATTCTGATTAAAAATAGGAAAAAAGTGCTTTTGGTACTGTTGCTGTCATACATTATAAGATAGCGATAAGTATGTTTGGTGTTTATTTCTAGATTGTACATCTATCACTGACCATATTTCACGATCACTGTCATTAAACAATTTCCCCAGCAATAACATCGGTAGCAGGATAGCTAAGTGTCTGAGCTTTTATTTGCCCGTAGAAGAGCAGTATGCAGTCTTAGAAGATGAGTGTTCTGTATTTCAATTAAATGCAGTTGGCTGTGGACAAATGTTAAGAATCTTTTTGACAACTAGGACTTTTAGTTCATCAAACACTAACTCTGCTTGTATGTCTACCTGTTAAACTAGATGCAGATACATGGTAATACTTAAATGAGAGCAAAATAATAAAAGCATTGAGATACGGTATTGAGTCCATGTTATGCTTTGCACAATAAATAGCTGACCTGACCTAATATTCATGAACTAAAGGTAAATCACAACTGCATAAAAAGGATGCTGGACGTCTATTCTAGTCTCACAACCACTCCTAGGATTATTTGACTTCTTTTAGTCTTTCGTTTGGAAAAAACAACAAAAACTGCAGCTTAACATTACAAATGCAACTTTTAGACTGGAACTTGGTTTAAACCTTTGTTTCATATTCGATTCTTAATGAAAGTTCTCGAATAAATTTTTGAACTTAATGCTACCTTGTTTTATCTACTTAATCGTTGCAAGAAACTTGTGATAATCGAGCCTCTCATCACCTAATTCATGTGTTCAGGCTTCCGTGTCTATTAGCAGGGGATCACCAAAACCTCCAAGCAGGAACCTAGGTATGTTAATAATAAAAGATCGAGTCGCCTCCCAAATGACTCCTGGGAAGTCGCTTGGACTAGTTCGGCGGGCAGCGAATTCCAGCATTCGACAACTCTTAAGGAGTAGAAGTTGCGTCTACAGTCCATTCTGCTATGTCGTGTCTCTAGTTTCTGGGACTAAGCTAAAATAGGTGTTTAAGAAAATGTTCAGAAGTGTTAAGGATCCTGTAAGTAAATAGGTCACCTATAAGACGTCTATACTTTAATGAGTAGAGGTTAAGTGATTGGAGGCGCTCTTCATAAGGTGATTTGGTGCATATCTCCGTCACTTTCTTAGGCAACCTACAGGCTCGGGTCCTCTCACAACTTATTCTAGCCACCATGAGTTGCCACGAAAACTGATGGATGGACACGCGTTACACATCCTAACCGTCCCTGCATCTAATCTCATAGCTCCCTATTCAAATGTCATATGATAAGCAAGTAATGCTTCTACCGACACTAATGGAACACGAGTAATTCAAAGGCACTCCGTATGGTACCTTACATTGGTCTACGCACTCACTTAGCTCTTTAGTGAGAATATTACTACAGTCCTGCTAAAAAACCCATGAACCCCCCTACCACCATCAAAACAATAAGTCTGTATTTGCTGCATATAGCAATTTTATTTTTCAGAAGATATAACAGTAAGAATTGGAGTAAAATAACAATATACAACAGATGCACGTGGTACATGTCTTCATTGATCATCTGAAATAGAGAATACGGATATTAGCTTAACATGCTTATTTAGAAAGACTAGTGTTTACTTTGAACTTACTGTGTGAGAAAGTTATACTGGAACTGTGAATAATGTAGGAATCTAGTCTCCCAGGGCGTACGAAGCACTCAAACTGGAAGACAGTTGTCACAAATTAATTCGAATATGAAGTTGAGAATTTGCAAGTACTTTTCATCGTAAAGGTGAACATATTAGATAACGGTTGACATCATACCGTAAAAATAACAAATTCGCGAGTGGTGAATTATGGTCTATAAAAAGCTGAGCTTAATAACAGTTAGTTACCTTTTTACTCCCTGATCATGACCCTTCGGCTTCCTTTTGTGGCCGAAACAGCAAACATACACTACACACTGATAGCAGATTTCCGGCTTTTCAATGTTAAGCTTGCTTTAACGCACTACGTAATGCGTACAACCCCTCCATTACTGCTATGTGGCATATTTTTTCATAACAAACCCTCTGCAATAGATTGGTAGCATCTGTGAATTTGTCTATGGTTGTCGGAAGCCTGAGTACTTTCGAAAACAATGCTGACATCCCCTACGGCTAGGCACTAAGTATTAGTTTGACTCATTGGTGGGATATTGTTGTCCGCAATACTGAAGAAAATTAAAAACCGGGAATTGTTTCCTTTCATTTTGCCGATAACATCATAGAGGACAGTTAGGAATGAACATGCGGACAGTCAGTCACAGGACGCAGCAACAGTTATTTCAGCTAAGAAAAAACGAACTTCGGCTTTTGATATCTTGAAAACAAGTCGAAACTAAACCGATTTTCATTTTACAACATAAGACTAACCAGCTTGACTGAAGAAATACATTGACTAGAGTAGAAGCAGCAAAAACCCAAAAAACAATGCTGATTCGAAGTAAATTTCACACCAACATGTAGAACCCTACACTAACTGCGGCATCTTAGCACATTGAAACATTAATTACACAGCTACACAAAAGAAATAGCTAAAAGAAGCACAGAACGAAGAAAGCCGGCCGCCATTACGTACAAAGATGGCAGATATAATAATTCCCGCCACATTCTGATTGGTTGCTAAGCTGAAAGGCACATTTACGAAATTGAGTTGCGTTCAATTGCAGCCAGGATGGGGCATGTTGATCTGCCTGTCTTTTTACCAAAGCGGATGATTTCGCAGTTAGCGCTAAGCATACCGCATGCTCTAAGGCATTTATCCCTTAGCTTAGATGAGTGTGTGGGATCAGGGAGGCTATACGCAACTGCATTGAAGGAAGATATCACCCTTTTCGTCAATTCTTCAGCCAAAATGCACTCAGTCTTAGTGGGTTACTCAAGATTTCTATCAGTTTCAAGGCCCCAAACCGTGACTGCAAAATCACTTAATGTAATGTCATATTTTACTGCAATAGTTTTTTTTTCTCAATCATTTTCTATTTCATTTACGTTACTAATTGGACGGCACATACATAGTCGTTTATTTTTCTGTGTTCTTAAACACGCCTATTTATCTATTTGCGTATATTACATCTCCTTCATTTCTGTTCCCTTATTTTCTTCCTTTCCTTCTTTAAACTCAATTCAATATTCTTCTCAATTAAACAGAACCTGGTTTATTATTATTCTATTATTATTACTCTTTTTTATGATATGGCAAATATAATGCTAACATTATTGAAACTTGTGTATTACTGCATTTTTGACGAAACCTGAAATGGTTTCTTCACAACACTTGAGTACTGATAAGATGTTTGTGAATAATAATAATATATGTGTGAGGGGTGCTAGTTGGATATTTCTGCATGTGGGTATTTTGCTTTGGATGTTAACCAGTGTCATCGTTGGCATAGAAGGACTGTAACATGAAAAGTCAGGTAATGATAGTGACATTTGTGGGTAAGACACATATTCTTTATTAGATAAAGGTTCGACATTGTCTGGTACTAAGTCGTCAGTCATATAGGTTACAGATTTGGGCCTTTTATTTGGTCTAGAAGTTGGTGAAATCTTTCTCTTACTGGAGTTATTAGCCATTATTTGAAACTTAATGAATAGAGAGCTCCTTAAACTAAATATAATAACTGAGTATTAGTTGTTATCAAGTACTTACCGGGTTAATACAAGGATGAGACTATGAGTATATAATAAATTTCAGATCTATTTAAGATTCAAGTCCGTGATAGGAATAATATTTAGTGGAAAGTGTGTAGTGGCATTGGACCATAACCACACTATCCTCAAAGCTGAATACGAGATTACTCGGAAAATAGGTATTCAATATTTAACGCGAAGAAATACCTAACGATGGAGAAGGCGCGAATAATGAATTGAATAGACTAGAGTTGATCGAACGGCATGGCTCGGCCATGCAGGCGTGGTCTCTGCTGAATGTTACCTTATATCTTCTTTTCATATTAAATATATTGTTCTTTCTCTAGCCTAACCTTGTTCTACATCATGTATTGGTAATTGATACGATACAGTGAGTTGGTGTAGTCGATGGTGTGACCTCCACGATTAGGTCTATTATTAGAGCAGTACTAATATCATAGTAGACCACGAGTTCTACATTGGTGAGCCCAACTAAAGAAACGCAACCTATTATTGCTAACACCTTAACCTTCTCAATCGGTTTTTATTTTTGTAAACCCAGTATTCTAATAGTCCTTTGATTAATGGTCACATATATTATCGTAATGTTATATCTAGTTCACATAACTTACTAGCTCAATCGATAATAAAAGTTGATCATCTATATCAACTAATTAGCTTTGATGGTTCGTTAACAAGCTTTAATAGCATTTACCTGCTTCAGCGACATAAACTTGTTTAAACATCAAGCTCTAGCAAATATGACCTGTAAATAGCGTAAATATACATTGGCTAACAATGCAGTCAAGGATTGAATAGTTATCTGGATCTAATTCTTAGTGTTTCTTCGCTTAACACCTCATCCTGTTTTAAACTATGCACTATCCTTTTCTTCCGACCACTGCCTGCCTAATTTCATATTCTCGAGTTCCATTGCCAAACAACAAGGATGACACTTCTCTAAAAACACGGTGAGTTTCAGCCATAAGTTTCCTGCAATCATAAGGTCATTTTAGATGGCTCGTTCAATGACTGACTCAGTTATCTGGATTCATTCGATTGTTTTGATACGAGCGAGTGGCAAAAACATCAACAGCATCAAGCACCCTGGAATTAATTGCCATACTGCATGTTTTATTGTGGATACTTTTGGATCATTACTCCTCACGAATGGCGTTATATATGTCGTCCACTGAATAATCTAATTTTCAAAAATAATCCAGGCGAGTTCAACTATTTTACTGGATGATTTTTCTGTACTTAACATGTATATGTTTTCCAGTTGTGTTTGCCACATATTTATAATTATCTTTAGGCTAAATGCAGTAACTTCTTATAGAATGTTTATAACGCATCATATTCCTGCCTGAAGTTTCACAAGCAGTCTAAACTTTAAAATTACTTGTCTGGTCATGTTCATTCTTTTTAAATCGTCATATACGTCAACAACCTGCATGTTAACCTGGTTCATACATACGTTACACTATATCTCCATGTCTTCTAAATTTAGAAATCATCTGGATCGCCTCTAACATTTATTAATAAACCCATCATAGTCGTTGTTGCTAATCGTATTTGGATTTATGGATTGGTTTATCATATTAGCAGTCTAAAATGCAAACATAATTCAGATAATAAGATTAAAAATTTAGGTACTATCAACTGCACTAGTAAAATTACTAAATCCTCAGGTAGTTGTTGGTTGAACAAACTTTTAAAATCTAAACTCCGTAGCCTACTAGAATTAACACTAAACGAATCTTTCTGAATTAAAATTTATAATTAAATTAGGCGTCTCGGATTCTGTAACGTTATAAATTTCTGGTAATTTCGAATCACCTAAAGCAACAATACCTATTTTTCCACTGGCCAATCTTCAATCAACACTATAACTAATTAAACATAATAGTTTCAGGATATCTTCATAAAGCATTGTCATGACTTGACAATCACGTAATATGATTGATAAAATTAATGAAACTATTAACAAAATCGGTCAGCAGATTGACTTATAATTATCACTAGTGTTGTTTTTCTTCATTCACTACAGATGATTACAGTATGTTTCTCTATCAGTTGCTCATTCAGTAAATATCTCAAAACTTTGTCAGTCTAATTGATGGTTTAGCGACACAATCATGCATGCAAATAATCAGTATAAGCAGTCGAGCAAATATCCTGCAAACTGAAAACATCAATGTCGAATTTACCCCAACACTGACTAAGGTTCAAGCTATTATCATAGGCATGAGTTGGGAGTGCACTCCCCTTGGTAACAACTTATGTTCTCCCTGATAATCACATGAGCATCACTCACTATTAATCATCTTGTAAAAAATTATTTAGCCAAATACACCTTGCAGCACCACATCACTTAGTAATATGACACATAGGTTTAACTAATTTCAATAACGTATAACCACTATATCTCAATTAAATCGTGTTCCGCCTTATGATAAACTGCATACTTTCAACTAACTTGTATACCCAATCAGCCGGCAAGTATAGATATAAATAAATAGTCTGCCGCAGATCAGAACATTGAGTCTAGAGCATGTCTCTTAAGAATACACTCATGTTTAACGATTTGTTTCTAGCTATCTGTCCAAAATTCACATAATTATCACTCACGTATTTAAATTTTGTTTTGATAACCATTCATGTGTATTAGTAGTATTACTAAATTCTATCACGGTCAGATAAACATGGGGTTGAGAAAATCTCCCCGTAACTAAATAAACCGTATCAAACTAACTGGAACACTAATTGGAATTCTTCTCCACGGTAATACTTTTGTTCCTTCAGTTAGCCTACTAATACAGATGCAATTGGAAATCGACTCATATGGACAACTTACCGGCATAATCGTTATTTGATTTCATAAGTTAGACTAAAAGTAGTACTAATATTGACATTTCTACAATATTTATAACTTTAATATTTCTAAACACAAAATACTACCTATACGTTAAGTTATCAACCAACGGCTATTACACACGCATCGTTTTATTATTACTATTATTATTATTGTAATCCCATTTTTTTATAGCTCAAATAATCACTCAAATTTTCATTGTAAGCGTGTTAAGCATGAAGGCAGATATTTTAAAATTATTACATGTATTTCCCGACCAGATGTTGCCGTCTTCTTTTTTATTTATCTTACAGCTTGTCATCACCCGGAGGAATCTTACTATTCTTGGTAACAGTCCCATCCAATTTGGTATCGAACCAACACCACGTTGATTCTGGTGGGAGAGTAGTGTAGTGGCATTGGACCATAACCACACTATCCTCAAAGCTGAATACGAGATTACTCGGAAAATAGGTATTCAATATTTAACGCGAAGAAATACCTAACGATGGAGAAGGCGCGAATAATGAATTGAATAGACTAGAGTTGATCGAACGGCATGGCTCGGCCATGCAGGCGTGGTCTCTGCTGAATGTTACCTTATATCTTCTTTTCATATTAAATATATTGTTCTTTCTCTAGCCTAACCTTGTTCTACATCATGTATTGGTAATTGATACGATACAGTGAGTTGGTGTAGTCGATGGTGTGACCTCCACGATTAGGTCTATTATTAGAGCAGTACTAATATCATAGTAGACCACGAGTTCTACAAGTGTCCGTCGAAAATGTTTTTCAGGTTAAAATGTTTCCGATATACAGGATAGAATGATAGTCCCCGTATAATACACCCTGCTAACGAACTAATGGAAAAAGTACTGAACGACGTCAAAAAAATTGCCACTTTCAAATTTCGCACTGTGATGATAGTATAACCACATTTGATATTGTGTGTCATAAAACAATGCTCTAATTGAGCAAAACAAAACTCAGAGTCCCTACGACGAAATTCCGGAAGTCGGGATTTCGTAGTCGTAACAGTGTCTATCTCCACTGTTGACAAATCCTCCAGCTTTTCGGTTTACATTGAGCCTGATATGAGTTATATAACCAATATAGTAACGAAATCAGCACGGAAAATGATTACTACAACACGAATACTTTCAAATAAAAAACTATGTGTAAGTATGTATATACCAGAACTTGATTAAGAATAATCAGAAGGTATAGTTTTACGACCAAGCAAAAAAATAATATTAATAACAGGTGTAAGATCTAAACTATGGTTTGGACTGAAAAGTAGCTGTCTCGGTCGGTTAGATACGCGCGTTTGCCCGGCTGAAACCAAAACAAAGCAATTAGGTAAAATGACGGTAATATAATTCATCATAAATTGAAATGTACGTTGTTACCTAAACAAATATGACCACCCAGCTATCCAACCAATAATTGTTCAGTTAATCAAATCAATCACAAAAAACAAATGCTATTATATCGTGTTTGGATAGACCATGTACAGATACATTCAAAAGATAATATTTTGTTGCTTAATAACACAGTGTCTCCAATTCTGAAAGAGTGCCTCAGTTTTGTAGTGACCGTAATGCAATTGATAGAAACAAGACTAGTAGTGAATAAGTCATTGGTACGTCTAAGTTTTTGCTCGTTCCCTATTCGCAATTCATGAACCCAAATTAACAATAGAACCAGACTCCAATTTAGATACCAAAGTTCATTCGCAAGTTACAAATAGTCAACCAAAATGTCATTCTTCAATTTTGTAGGTTTTCGAAGCAAAAACTACCAAATACCAAACCAAAGACAAAGAGAAGCCAAGATGTCCGAAGATAATCATATAAACAAACAATTCCAAAGGTTAAGTAAAACAAATACATCTAAAAACACAGTAAAATTAATAATATACAGTTTTAATCAGCCAAATGCTTAAAGTTCTCCCGTAACTGTCTTTTATTTAGATCTTGGCGCAGTCACAGTGGAGCGTGGGATTACCTGTTCAGACAAACAAGACCTCTCAACATTCAACATAAGATAATAGGAAATACAATGCTTATGCAACATAAGTGGATGAGTAATTGAACTCCACTGTTTTGGCATATACTTAATTGTTTGAGTGGATATGGTGACATAAATTTTCCATGTAGTTGTCTTAGTTCCATGGAAATTACTTTTTGAGGGCTATTTCTTGAATGTTACTTTACTGAAAAGCACTTTCTTGATTATTATTGCTAACTTATTGCTTGATGATCAAATCCATTTATTCTCAATTTCATATTTGAACCTCATATCACCCAATTCAGCTTTTAAAAAGGTGAATGGCATCTTTGGTTTGTTTGTTACGCTTTCGTTGCTGAAGACGGAGTATGTGAAGCATGTACTTGGCTCCCGAGTTCTAACCGAACGTGTTCGCATAAAACTCGGTGCATATTATCTCGTATTCGAAATACCATGCTTTTAAACTCACCAGAGGCGACAGTATCTCAGACACATAACACATAATATCAGTACCTGTTAGTATATTCATAACGAGATTGGATTTCCATAGTGGTAAAAACCGCAAGGATTAATGCAGGTTGACAGACTTCATATCCGTATTACTGAAGACTGAATTGTCAATAACCGGTTCATTCAAAACTGTTCGTTTCGTTAAAGTCACGAGACTCAACCATTGGCTTTTGCCGACGTTTCGTTTCTACATAGGAATACTTCATAAGTCGTTATTGAGCCCACAACATAATTTTCTTGTACCGCAGTCTGTTTTGTCCTTGAATCCCTTAAACGTGTGGTACATATTCCTGTATAAAGTTATTACGGTTACTGTTGACTCACGAATACATTTGTATATATATATATATATATATATATATATATATATATATATATATATATATATATATATATATATATAGGGGTTGCTCGATACACCAAAACCATATTTTCGAGGCCTTGGAAGAATTTTATGGCGAGGCCATGACTTATGAACAAACCAATTAGGCATAAAATAACCTCTCAGATTTTAGCACGAAATTCATCCATCCACTTGGTTAAATTGAATTTTGGTATTGTAGCTAATCCCTTTTAGAGATGAAAATCGTGAACATTAACCACCAACTGTTAATCATAATTCTGATTACTCACACTGGTTTATAACACTCATTTGGTCTCGGTTATTAGGTTGACACCATAAATTGTAATCTCACCGAACCTGCACAAAAACCTATGTGCAGGGTTTGAGTCAAGAAGTTTCGGAACTTGCCGAAAGTCATAATGATGCTACCTTCCGCTAAATCTTTCGGAAAAACGGTTGATCACTTTAGTTCAGCAAATACTAAGGGCGATTACTCCAAGTGTTACTTATTGATCACTCCTATCGTTAGCTAAGTTTTTCCTCTCAGTTTCCCGGAGTAATTCAAAAATCATGCCTCTAATCAAGAACACTCCCCAACTACTCAGACACTGATTACAAGAAAAAAAGTTATTTAGTCCTGACAAACTAGTTAGAAGTTGTAATACAGTTTACTAAATAGTTTCGTGAGGTTAAACCATACACAATCGTAAATTATGACAGTGTGTATGTAGCTTTCGTTTAGTGCATGGCTCTGGGAATAACTGAATCTTCTTTTCGACCTAAAGACTCAGCTGACGGACAAAAATCCCTCGATAATCATTTAGGCCGAAAAGCAGAATTCAGAGTCTCATCGGTCATTGTTTGTGGTTTAGATAACTACCATATAAAATGCTTTATATCTTACTAATATCCGAAATTGGCTGCAAACTTGATTTTTGAGATCAATGAATGCTCGTGTGTTTATTATAGTCTTTTAATTTTGCAAAGAAGTTTCAAAAAAGCCATCACTTTATCCAGGTGCTACCACAAGAAAAATGCTAAACAGTATTAAAAAGGAATTGAAAAACATGTTAACACCGAATAATCCAGTTTCTTGTTACTTATTGTGTCCTTCCGTTGGTAATAAAACTAGTGTTTTAAACTCTTGCTGGTATCATATTGCTGCGAAACTTCTGAGGGATTGGTGATCATAAGTGAAAAGTTGAATGCTTTATGTCAAACGTTTTTCCAGTATAACCATATATAGTTTAGGATTTTAGTGCGCACTTGTCTTCAGAAATTAATATTTTGTTGTTTTGTCTTTTAGCAGCTATGTGTGACGAGTCTAGCTACATTAGTAAGCCTATTTCCACTATACAGGAATTGGTACACTGGAACTTTCCGTCTACATCGAATCTTACAATACCTTTAAGCTATTTCAGTGACTTTTTAAATGGTAATTTGTCATTTCCTTTACCAGCAATCAAATATAGACTTCGGCTTTATTCGTAAGTCCTCTGGATTACCTAAAGTTATATACTGTCATGATATGGCTGGCGGTTATCTGTCCTCTGATCGAACAGTCAACTTCACTTGTGTTTTTCCTGCTTTTCGATTCGTTCATTGGCACTTGGTTGACATATTTATTTACTTCAGTCATCAGTTCATAACTATACCGCCAGTGTCATGGATTAATCTAGCACATAGGTAAGCTGTTTTAGAATACTTTTTAAGATACACCTATTTTAAACGTTAACTTACCACTTATTTTTAACAAAAAACCGTAGTAAGGAAATCATTACGGTAAGGTCACTAAGTACGTGTCTTTCACAGATGCAAACTAAACTCATAGTTAGCTAATAATTTCTGTTTGGATTCTGTCTATTTAACTGTTTCTTGTGTATTTTTCGCACTATTCTTAAAAAGCATAGATACTACACAATTTTCGAAAACATGAGGAAGGTCCTGTTGAAATTTTATAACATATGCACTTTTCGGCGAAATGTTCCGGAAATTCACCGTAATCTAGTCACATACTTACTAATAATAACCTATGTGAAAATGATCTATTATTTCGAGGCTGAATTGCTGTGTTTATATCAAGATTAACGGTATTTGGCAGTTACTTATTAACCATGTTTATAATTGTAAAGACTTCTTATTCGGCTTAGAATAGCTGCCCTATTCATTAGTGTAGAACTTAAAAAAAAACAAAATCTCTTAATATGAATTGTTTCTCCGAACATAAACTAAACAGTCGGTCAGTCAGCTACAATGTAGGACCAGGCACATTTGCACATCGGTCCAAGTTGTCATACCGCATTAGCGTAGCAAGATGAGCACCGGATTCATAGAAGTGGTTAAGTCAGTGGTGATAATATATAAAAGAAGGATTGCATATAAGGATATGGTACAGGAAGAAAGAATTAGTTGGTAGAAAAAAAGATGTAAAGCAGTTTTAATCTCACAGTTTAAGGGAAGACAAAAAGTGTATACAACGATGCCATTGTGATTGATTCTGAGCCATATCACACAGAGTCTCCCACCACTGGTTACGATAGTCACGCGGACCCCAACCAAGTAGTCTGCATTTACCAAAATAGCTCAGACTAGAAGTTAGTGACTTCAAGGACTGATGCCACGTTTTGGTTTGGCCGCCCCTAACTTTCAACCATCTCCAACATCGGTTAGCATTGCACGTCGTGACAATCGGTATTCGGGCATACGTAAGACGTGGCCCAACCATCCCAGTCGATGAATATTCACAAACTCATCAACTGATTCACTATCATTTCCTAATACCCTGCGTCTAACCTCACTATTAATTACCCGGTTATCCCAGCATATACGAGCAATATTTCCAAGGCATTTGTGGTCAAATGCTAGTAGCTTACGAGTATCTTCTATTATTAATAGCCATGTTTCGCAGGTGCAAAGCAGAACAGAGCGGACTGCTGCGCAGTATACTCGTTTCTTAATTGATAGACGGATATCTCGCCTTCGCCGGGTGAATGACTACACTAGGATCCTGTATGCGTGTTTCGAAGACACAACATACGTCAATGGTACGAGATTTTATGGTCTTATACAAGGAGGTCTACTGGTCAATTTGACATACGGTGCGTACGTTAAAGTCTCCAATGTGTAGTTTGGAGCGAGGTTTCAGTAGACCTGGAACAGTGTTTCGCGCACTAGAATCGTTGGCTATGGTGACACTTAAAGAGGGAGCCAAAAGAGGGAGTTTAGAGTTTGAAAGTTGATGTAGGAGAAATAATAGGAATTGAAGAGGTAGGTTGATTACGAATACAGTGGTCTTAAGTGCTTTTAGAGGTATGAGGGCGGTTATCACTTCCCGGTTGCCCACACCGTGGAAGGGTTCTTCTGGAGGTTCCTGAAAATGAAATAGGGTTAGAGGTGGTCTTAGTGACATGAGAGCGTGAGCACAGTGCTTAAAGGACAACTGCTTGAGGTCGGTCACACGCGACCTTTTTTTGAATAATTTTCGTGTTAGCTCCGTGCTTGTTGAGACTTTACTGCCGGAGACTGATGTCGATGGGATAAAGCAAGGTGTGCATTTTTAGGGTTGACCTTTTTCAACCCCACCTCTGCTTGTGGGAAGGTAGCATTGCTGTTACGCTGAAGGAAATACCTTACTGCTGTCACACCTCTGTACAGTCAGCAGTACAACTTCGCCTCAGGACCTTGGGTTTGTTGCTTTTAGTCTTACCGTTTTTCAATCGACCTGTCTGGCATGGTAGGACTTTGAGGAACGATTGTTTCAGCCAGTGTAGCCCGATTGGTTCATCACGATAGGCAAGCCCGACCACCACGTCAAGGTAGCAACAACGGTCGGGATGAACTAAACACAATGTTTGCGGTTAAAACATCATTGATAAAAACTCTATTTTTGGCAGATGCTAGTACCTATTCATGATGATTCTCATGAATATTACTTTTCTGGTGATAAGATTAAACGACGACTGGACAACTAGTTTTGCAATTTTAAACTCATGTTTACATAAAAGACTGTAAACCTATGACACTTTGATATTTAAACTTGACTTGTAAGAATCAGGTTACAGTTTTTGATGGCTATGTATATCCATTCTTATAGTAAGTACAATTAAATAGATGCTACGCCTACTTTTACTTGAATTTTATTATGGATCTGCCACACCTGTTTTCTCCAAGCTGGAAGTGCTTATCGTTTATCGACTATGTAGCATGTAGTTATGTATATGGTTGCTATAATTCTTTCTCAATGGATTACATTCTTAATGGTCGGTTAGTTATTCTGAACATTTATAAATCTTTTTCTGGTCATTTTTAAGACAGGGTGTCAGTGTCTATGGTACTGTAATTATGGAATCAGTGGAGTGTGATGGATTCAAATTCATTTTTATGGGTTCCTCAGAACATTATCGTGATGTCAATAAAATATTAAACTATCAGGATTTTGCCATACGTTTGGATCAAATAAGACGAGTTGTTGGGTTTGAGGGTTGGTTTATTAACTTTGAAATTTCTCTACCCTGGGTATGTAAACATTTATTTAATTTACTGCTCGTTATTAATCTTCTAGTTTTCATAATTTTATCGTTCTAAATATAGAAATTCACGATTTTTTTTGGTTTCTCACTACCAATCGGTATTGTCACTTACACTCCTTAAGTTTTCCTCACGTTGATTAAAGCAATTTAGACCAATGTAAATTTTCGTCTGATCGAACTGTGTTTATGTTAATACATCTAATTTTTAATCCTGATCACGTGGCCAATATCTCTATAAATCTGTTTATAGTATACGAGTATAAGGCTTTAACACTATTTATAATTAGGTAAGGTTTTTCTTACACTACCTTGTTTGCTTAAAAGACGGGTCAGTGAATTAATTTCCGTTTAATGCGATCCAAATATTCAACATTATTAAAATACTATTGTACTTGAAAGTGGAATTTATCGAGAAAATGTCGACTAATACTTAAGGAATATTCCAAATTGAACTTAACTTTGGAGAAAGCATCCATATGATTATGGCGTCCGATTTTTTCAGCAAGTAGATCTCAGATAGTGTTGTGCGAAGACAACTTATCAGAACTGCATGATATATTAACGTAATACAATGCAAGCAGTCCGATCACATATTAAATTAAAATATCTTTATAAGAAATCAACATCAAACTATAAGTGTCTGAACACAAGAAACTCAAAGATAGTAATGGAAAAAGCAACATAAATCATATCACTATGGATATCAAATTAAAGTTAGTATGACCATGGTAGGATTAACGTAGGTACAAACATTTTGAACACAACGGGGTTTAAGTTTTCATATAACTGATGTATCAAAAATTCACACATACATACATTTGCTCTAAATGTTATGAAATATCATAGATTAGCTGTCAGTCACCACCAGTAATTCTCAAGCTAAAGTGGTAAAACAATTATAATTACATTTTCCGAAATTGAAATATGCTGAGGTCTCAAGTGGAAGAAAATGCAGATACCTAGTCAGTATCGTTTCGTGATAATACGCACTGCTAAGGAGTCCCATACTAGGACGAAATGGCCATCCAGTGCTTCCACGTTTTCCATGGTAGTCTAGCTTTAATCGACCCATTAATTCAACTGTTTAATCACCAATATGTCAACAAGTGCAATCGTATTTCTAGATAACCAGTATAATCATTAATGTGCTGGTTCGCCGAACCGTATATTTCTAAACGTCTTGCTTGATTTAGTTAATGATGTCGCGAGTCAGTCAATTAAAGCGCTTACTACTGTTTACAAGTGGGGAGAAAAATAGTAGTTTGATGAAAGAAATATGTTCAGATAAATTGGAACACAGTTGTACAAATGCATTGTTTCTCATCTATGGTTAGCTATTCTATGATTTCAGCCTATAAGTTTATTTTTCTTCCCTTTGTTTTTTGGAAAGTTTATTTTCGGTTTGTTTTCTTGATATATGAGTAACTCCTAGTTCAATTTTGATCATTCTCCTGATTTATTTTGTGATTTATAATTTACAAGATAAATGTATGTAAAATCTATTAGGTTGTTGCTACTCATTACTATTATCTTTTAGGAAAAAATTGCTACAATTCGTGATCGAATAAAGAAATTCCTACGAATGCTTAGAAACCTCGGTTCTGAAGTTATCTGGTTCGTATCTTAGTCTTATAATAACTAACTAGATTTTTTGTTATAATAGTTTTATGGTTGAAATAAACATCAAAAAGGTTAGTTTTTTCTTGCTGCTACCTCATCCCATCTAAATAATCCATAAAAATTACATATTTTTCTCTTGAATGTTGTGCTTCCATATAATTACTATGCCTGTTACCCCACGAGGAGAAGCAAAGGTCGCCCACCAGCATTCTCCATCTAACTCTATCCTGGGCAAGTATTTCCAGTTGCTATTCATCTTTTTGATGTCTCATTGCGATTTCCAACACAGTGTGTACTTCGGCCTTCCTCTTTTCAGTTTCCCTTCAGGATTCCAGGTTAGCGCTTTCTTTGTGATGCAGTTTGGTGATTTCCTCAATGTATGTTCTATCCACCTTCAACATCTTTTCCTAATTTCCTCAGCTGGAAGCTGATTTGTTCTCTTCCACGATAGGCTGTTGCTGATGGTATTCGACCAATAGACATTAAATATCTTGTGTAAACAGTTGTTTATAAATACTTGTACTCTTTTGTTAATGGTTGTGGTTATTCTCCAAGTTTCAGATCTGTGCAGTAGAACTGTCTTGAAGTTCTTATTGATGATTGTGAATTTGATGTTGTTTGACAGTTGTTTTGAGTTTCATATGTTGTCCAACTGTAGGAATACTGCCCTTACTTTGCTAATCCTTACCTTTACGTCTGCATCAGAACCTCCTTGTTCATCGACTATGCTGCCCATTGCTTCAGTGTGCTACAATTTGTTTATGGTTACTAATCACGGTAAATAATCACTGTTCATATATATCAAGAAACGGCTGAAGTTTTAAGACAGCGTAGTTTGTACTTTTACAGTTACTTCTTGTTATACATGTCAGTAGTTAAAGCGCTCAACTTTTAATCAATAGGTTGCGAATCCCAACTCCATTTTAATTCGGTTTTGTAAATCAAATAAAGTTGAGCGTCAAGTACAAAAACATAGATTTAGTTATTGAATTTATATGAAAATTTCTTAAATGTCACAACTTTTAAATAAAATTTGCATCATGTCATTGTTGCTTGCAGATTTGCATTGTTCTTTATTAAGGTATGATGCACTAACTTGGTCTGGCCACTTAAGCTTTCAAAATGAATTGACCGAAGAAAATTTGCCGTATATGAAAGCGTCCGGAAGTGGTTTATTTCTCAATTATAATTGGAATCCAGTTAAGTTACGACGATCACAAGAGGTGTAAGTAACATTTTCAGCAAATTTATATATATTTCATTTCGAAATTATAGATCATTCATAACAGGAATTTCGAGGCCACAGTAATATGATTAACAAATAACGAATAAAGTATTGCTGAAATATTGTAAATATAGCTCATTTAATGAAATTAATTTAACATGTATTTGTTCTTCACATTGATAGTCAAATTCATATCGATTGAAAGTACTGGTGTAACTAAATACCGTTGTAGATGTTATGGATTCAACCTTTGATAATGCTGTGGATGCAAACTGCTAAGAAGTCCAATATTAAGGCGAAACAGCTATTCAGTACTTCTTGATTTCTAGTGATCGTCTAACTGAAGTCAGTCAGTAGTGTAAAGCTACAAAATCCATTAATCCCAACAATCCCCTATCCTAATAAGTATTTTGCGAAGGTCCTAAATTCTAACCGAATGCTGGTTAATTAAATGTTATCATGCATTCGAATAACTACTCAAAACTCTTACCTGTCTTATCCTATTGCTCAAACAGGGCTGTTAAAGCCGAAGACTCTGGGTTGATGGTACTTTATCATAAATCTCATTGAAGCATTGGCTAATCACTGTTAAATAACCGATTAAGAAATGTTAAAGTTGGTTGTAAAGTTCTGAGATAAAGGGCAAGTAGGTTGAAAGGGCTGTAACCAATTAACAATTCAAGTACTTAGTCTGTGCGATAAGCATGTAGACTTCAAAGTTTCCCGAATACATGGCATGTTGACCAATGTTCGATGGTAGAATATTTATTAAACTGAGTATTCTGTACATACTTCAAGTTCACACAAATGAAAAAGTTTAGGTGTTTTTTCTATTCATCCGTAGCATTTTGTTAGCTTTGGATCTGACTAATTACTTTTTTTCTATTTTTTAAATAAAACAACTAGTGCTGTTAATTCTTCAATGTCAACAAAGGTGTTTGTCGGTATTGATTGTTTTGGTCGTGGTTGTATTGGAGGCGGTGGTTTCGGTACAGTCGAAGCACTGAAAGTTGTTTTAGATATTAACGTCAGTTACTTTCTATGCCTTCCTATTTCCAATTAAATTGTCTTGTCAGTTCGCGCTGTTAGCTTATCAATAGTGTACCACTTTAAAAATGTTAGTGAAGTGTTATACATATTATTAGTAATAAACTGAACTGTAATCCTAATGTTTAAACAAAATAAGTTTTGGTTTCGTGGTTTCAACATAGAAAGCCTAAACCTAATATCACAGATTTAAAATCCTTTTAAACTAACGCAATCTTAAGAATAAAATTGGCATCAGCTCTCATTTAAAACATACGACACACATTTTATTGAACAAACCTGCTGTAATTAGATGGTAGTTGGAGGTAGTCAACAGGAAACCCGGGACCCGGGTTTCGTGCTTCCTGGTACTCGTCGGCAAGGTTTACCTGTAATCTTGAGGGACCTGGTTCACCCTGACGGATTCGACCCCGTGTCACCCAGCTTCACAGTCAGGGACGTTACCACTGGGCTATCCGGGCCGTGACCGACCTCCTGTAGGACTGAGATGCCAAGTAGCACTGAACCCGGGTTTCCTGTTGACTACCTCTAACCACCATCTAATATTAACATAGTGCACGCAATGTCGAGTCACTTAGACTAGTGACCACATTGCAACTTGATCGACAGCATTCAATCTGCACCAAAAAGTAGTTGACACACATGACATTGATCACCACCCAGTGATCAATCAATTGTGAAAACTGCTGTAACTTAATTTTAAACACGTTGAAGAGATTGAGATGGATTACAATTGATGTTGTTAGAAATCACGTTTTGGGTGAATAAATGCGTTATGATGGAACAATTGACTTGATAAAGCACGATCAATTAAAGTAGTCCGTAAACCTATCTTTAAGCATCAGGTGAATAGATTTAAAAAGTCAGAACTATCAGTCGACAGTACGGAAGTCAAATGGGTCGGCAACAAGTAAGTAAATTATTATGTTTTCCACATTTACTGTAATCTATTTAGTTTATGTAGTGAGATAATCACAAAGGTTATGTTATTTGAACATATCAATCACAAGTATAACAATGGTGTTCTAAGATCAGCTAACTATAAAATCAGTTGTAGAGAACCGCTAATTTTATTAATATTATTGCTGTTGTAACGGGTGAATTGCAGGTTAGTCGAGCAGCGTATTATCGATCGGATCAGTTACACGTAAAACACATACGAACGACCTAGAGTCCCGATTGGCCCTGCTTCGCTGTCTATCCCAGCCAGTTGAGTCCAGAATGCAAGTCTTAGCCTCTGAGATATGAATCGTTATATTTCAAACATACTCTGTTTATATACCAATCAAACAAACCTACATCGTACCATAAAAATAGAAAACAACATTTGTACAATATTTAACAGGTGAAGTAAACATTGGCCAATAGGAAATGTCCATTTAACGTTCAAGGACACCATTAGACTTAACATGATAATTATTGGTATATTTTTCTGCACGTCCTAACAATTGGCCCCCAAATGCCCTGGTACGGCCAAGAGTGGGGAGAGTTCACCCTCCCTCTCGAAACGCTCTCACATGGTCACGCGTATATAGCCTCTGCCAGGGAAGTCCTACTCACTGCCTTCTCGTGGCGGGGGTGTTGTTTACGAAAATGAGAGGACAAAAAGCGAATGCCCGGCGCTTTAACCGGATTCCAAACCAATGGTGCACATGGGCTCCAGTATCCTGCGGGAACAAATGGCGTATGAACCAATTGTTGGTCACCGGCTTCCATGGGATTGCATCTCCTTACGATGCTCCACTGCCTTGTGGATCAGACCTTCAGGTCGAAGGCTCTGGGTGTGGCCCCCCTAAGAAAACCACCTGCTTCGGTTTGGGCACCCGGGTAGTATCACAGTCCTCACACATATCGAATGAGATTTGTGTGGCGCATATATATTTGGTGCCTCCTTGTACCAATATCTGTGTGTTAAAATAAAATAAATTATACATCCTAACAATTGCAATCACTACTTTTCAAACAAAAAACCATGTTGCTTTTCATTTATTAAGTCATAACTACCACATTGGAGTTTTCGGTGACTGGAAGTGAACATGTATATATCTTTTTCGATGTTTCCATTTGAACCTTCATTATGGATCACCTGCCTATTGCCTGATCGGAATATCTCGGAATTGAATTATTTCGATCGTTTCCTGTTATATTAATTTGCTATCGAACTGCATACTTTGATAATTTTGATAAGTCATTATTTACTTTGTTTAGATATCCAGCTGAAAAATTTGCGTTTTCACAAGTTAAATATCCATGTTCGATGCATGCTGTTTCACTTGTACTGTTTACAGAAAACACACACTAATTTTACTTTCTTGTTAAATATTATTAATAAGATGTAGATGTAAGCTTATTTTTCAGCAAAATATTTTTCAATTTTCCAACCAGTGTAGTAGGATTGATGAGTTTGTTGGGATTCTTTGTTGTCTATTTTCGTTATAGGTTTTTTTCGTGAGCGAGTAGACCTGCCTTTTCTTTTATTAATGATTCATAAAAACAAAAAACCACTTCGTTTACGATATTTCGAGGTAGTATAGAATATATTTGTGTTGAGTTATGATTTTTTGGTCCATTATGACGCCATGGGGAGAGGAGTCCTAGTGATCGTCCATGGTATCGATTGGCCTGAAGAACCATCAGATGTTATTTTACTAACTTGTGTGGTTACATCTCTTACTGCTCATCGTCAATCAAATTTACTTTGAAACAAACAAAGTATATGATGACTTACACTTGCTCTTTGTGGTTAGTAGTGTTTAAATTCATTTCATATTTGATAATACATTTTCTAATCGACATATCGTTTGTATGAATGACTCACTCAATTACTAAAAAAAATTTAATTGTCATTTATGTGGTGCTTATTGTTATCTTGTTCAATAGATATTTCCAACTTGCCGTGAACTAAACAAATCATTGACTGATAATGACATGGCGAAATTTAGTTTTTCCGTAAGTCATCTAATGATTCGTTGATAGTTTTTCCAGTTTTTATCCCACTAATTTAATTGGGTTTTTTTATCGGCTTACTAATTTATTTTCTAGGGCTTTATCATGTAAGAACGTGCATTCTTCTAGAGGCTTTTACATTCCTTATGTATTGATGAATAAATGTAAACTGGATTTTTCATTCCCACAATGGTAGTTGAGTATTGCTGTCTTTTAAAAAAAGTTCTCTAAGTGTTTACTCTTCAAGTTCCTGCCACCAGTAGCCCGCTCATCATTCCTAAATTCCCTTCCAAGTACTAGGTTACGTGATCATGGGTGGTGATCTATATTCTATTATTTATTGGTTCCAAACATTAAAAAGCCCCGCTCGTAGTTTGGAGTACCGTTTTAGAAGGTCATGAGCCTCAGTCGTTAGTATTGGTAGTCCATTACGAATATCAGTAGAAATAGAGGAATTATTAGAAACTGAAGGAGACTTTCATAGTAAATAAGATAACTATAAGTATTCCTGAAAGTTTGGAGTATGGGTTAATGCTTCTCGGTTGCCTTTGTAGTGAAGAAGCATTTATACTTGCGGAACCTCAAAATGAAATTTGTTTGCTACTAAATCTTTCATCGACCCAGGATCGTGGACCATACTACTCAAGGGACAATTACTAAAAACTGGTTGCACTCAACAATTTACGCAAATAATTATTTTTTGTTTGTATTACTAACAATATGACTTTTTAAAGCATACTAGGACAAAACAATTGTTCATAACTCCCTGATTTTTATTGAATTATAGCTAAATTCAGTCCTCGTTGTAAATTAAACCTTAGACATCGTTTTTGTTAGCTTGTTGAGATTGAACTTAATGCTGCTAGCTGGTTTACTTTCTTCACAAGCTCATTACGTATAATGTTTCATTTCATAGGCTGTCCAAATCTTGGAAACAGGTTACGAAAAATTCACAGGGACGTGTTTATGTATACGTTTCGAACAATCCGAGACACTAGTTGATTTTGAGCAACAAAAATCAAGTGATTCATTAATGGAGTTATTTCTTTTTGGTCGTAATTCATTTATATCTGATAAAGCACGATTCAAACTAGCCATTACTCCATACAATTTAAATAAGGAGACATCTTTGCCATCTGAACAACGTTTGGACCATAAAATCGGTTTAAAACTGTTTGTGGATACATTTCATTCCCCGGATAAAAATGATGGTGAAGTTAATTTTAAACGCACATTTCTGATAGCTGATGAGGGTTAGTTTTTTGTCTTATATTTGACTTTTGACGATGTTATTTTACTTCTTGAAATATAATTCTTATGATTTCTTTGAGTATTTTGTGTTGAAGCTCAATAAATCATTTTCACTGATGACTGACCAATTCATTCTTAACCACATTAGTTGAGTTTGATGTTCACGAAGGTTAAGGATAATTTTAGTATAATAAACCATCAGTCACGTCGTTTTGATATAAAATCTAAATATCACAAGCGTGCTAGCCAAACCCGAAGTAGGTAAAAAAGACTGAAAACTCTAATCTACCGATTATTACTCATCAGTCAGTTAAAGTTTGTTATAAATTAGATTTGTTAAATGAATAAGGATTGTGATTGTGTAAGTGAATCAATAAGGTTCCTATCAATTGGTGAAATTCAATGATACAATAGAGTCGAATGGTGGTTGTTCACGAGATTGAATTATCGACGTAAGCCCACGGTCGAGCTGGTATCATACAATAAAATGGCTGCCCAGTAGAATAGGTTTTCCACTAGAAAATAACATAAAAATTTTTTGACATAAAACTGACATGATTATGCGTTATAAATGATTTGATAAAATCGATTTTGTATATTGTTCATTCTATTGTGAATGAAGGACTTAACCGTTAGACTTCACCATCATTTCAATTTTCTAACGTCTTTCTGTATTATTGATGATATTTTGTATACAAAATTTCAACGAGCTGCCACGAAGTCTAAGACTCACCAGTTCCTGCTGGCTTATAATTCCTAATAACTTATTTGTTTCCTTTTATATGTGTCATTTATACAAATTTTGTGGTTAACCTGGAATTCCTGTCTACTTTTGTTTAAAAGGTAAACAATCTATTATAGATTTTATCAACAACAATTTGATCATTACCAAAAATATCTTTTAGTCAAGTCCCTTGCCAGTTGAAGTCAATGGGAATAACTACTCCTGTAGAACATTGTTTATAGTAGTGTGTTGATAGATTATACCTATTTATTTACTGTAGGACGATGACTGATAAAATTACCGTCACTACTCTTTAACTTATAATTACCAAATCTCAGCATTTTAAAAATGGTATTACCATCGGATATCAACATTCCCTTGGAGACTGGTGATCAAACACTGCAGGTTATCGAATAGTCCCGATTCAGAGGGGCTAGGCTTCACAGGCATAGAACAGAAGTGCTCTCAGTGACGCGTTGTAAACCCGATCTCTTTCTGACAGATTAATGTCACGACAGTGCCAAAAGTGACCCAGATTGGTATTAATTGTTCTGACTTATTATACACTACCAGCACTCACAACTACCCAGACACACAACCTCTCTAACTATTTCTAATAGCATAGCACAAAGAGTAGATGTAGATACAAGCATTTCCTAGTCTAGTTGAAGTACTTTGCTTTTCAAAGGTTTAAATAAATTACCATACCTACAGACACTAATTCCCAGCTAATTATGTGGAGTTTGAATAACCGGCATATTATCGCACTGCAAGAAAATTTCATCCACGTACTGGAAATCGAAAAGTGTCTCTCTAAGTAACAAATTCACGAATCTGTACAGCCCATACCTTGATATTTGAGCTACATTATACTATCGTAATTATAACGTCTAGCTACGTCCTAGCTACCAAAATCGTTCCGATTTTTTTTTACATTTACACAATTTATTCATACTAACAACATACTATTGGTATTTAGTGCCATTAACAGCTAATTTAATTCAATATCTCAGTATAGTTACATTTTGATTGTATGAGGACTAATAAAATTATACAACTGTCCAGATTGTAATAGGTTGAGTAGAATTCGAACTTACAAGTGAAATGTTAAAATCCAATCGATTAAACCACTGTACTGTTAAATCACTTTCTTCCTTGCCGTTAATGAAATCTCGCCTATGTACAGTTCTTTTTTTCAGGTATCACAGGAAGAGGTTTATGCATTTACTTTCAAATCGTCCTATGTCAATAAATTTTTCACATGAGTATGACTACTTTTAAAGTAAAGATAATTTATGCAAAAAGTTATAAATATTAGTTTATTCTTATTCTTCTTCTTATTATTATCATAATCGTTATTGTCATATTTCTATATTTAATCCAGAAAGAATTGAATTGAAAAACAATATACCTTGGTCTGTACTTCATTACAACGTAACTGATCTTATTTATGATCTCAATAAAAATATTTCCGAGTCAGAAAGATTTTCAAATACAATATCTTCATCACATTGTATCCATCTACATCGTATCGGTTTAACTTGGAGTTGGAATTCGATTTTACATAATTATGATAAATTTATCATGAAGTTCAATGGTTTTCTTATAGGTTTAATTGAACTACGTGATCCTCAATGGCCATTGGAAAATTATTTTGAATAATAAATATGATTCATGTGTTTTCTTCACACATCTTTCTTATTCTATTTCATAATTTTGCATGATTTTCGTATTGTTTTATTTTTCTTTCAAAATTTCATGTTACTGTGATCAACATAATTGTCGTTATTGATAATATGACTACTATGACTTTCAGATTTTTATACTTAATACCTTATTATTATTTGTATTATTTATTTATAGTTTCCCTACGTAAACAATAAAATTATCAACTTCTAGGATCTTAGCTTATTTGTCTTTAGTTTGTTTGTATGAAGATGTCAACCTTGCAATGATTTCTCTGTAAATGGTATGTATGTTCATGAGTCATGTTTTCAAATGTTCGTAATGATCCATTCTCTTCTAGATGTTGTACGAACTAATTTTTATTAAATTGTTATCTTAAACAGAACAAGAACGAAGATTAATGCAGAATAATATGAATTCATTTTATTTCATTAGGTTCTCATTAGCTGCTTACAACCTAAAATATTTGAAAATAATCGTTATTACAGTTATTGACATAATTATACATACGAGGGTGATGAAAGATGAATATATGTATTATGGTGTAGTGAAGATTCCAATAGAGTTAATGAGGTCATAAAAATTTTGTTTCGAATCAATAAAGTTTGGGAGGGAAAGTCCCAAAACATTGAAATAGTGATTAGAACTCATGGAATTAAAAACACATTAGATGACTATGTAATGAGGTAACTGAAAATACATTAATAGTAATAAAGATATGAATTGAAATCAGTCAGTTATGAATTGAAGAAAAATGACCATGATGTAATTTATACTTCAGAAAGAGTTGAAATAATGGATGACGTAATAAATAAAAAAGGTTAATGTTACCAGGGCAAATAAAGATTTATTACTGTCTCATTCTGGATACATAGATCTGGTTTTAGACGTTTGATTGAGATTGCTTTGGCAAATTTCAAAGGGTTGGAGTCTGATTGTTTGTTAATTACCTTGAAGGATTTCAGTATATCAACTTCATATCTTGTGTCAAGGAGATGTCTTGCGATGGGACTACTGAATGGTTTTAATTCATTTGATCTTAAACTTTTCAGAATATGTTCTTTGAATAGGACTTAGGCCCTCCTATCTGTTCTACCAATGTAGTTGATTGGCAGATACATGTAAATTTATGTGCACAGTTGATGGTAACATGAAAGAGATACCTGTCGACTTTTGATTGTGTTAAAGAACATGTTGTTTTGGACAGGATAATCAGTTTAGCTGCAGTATAAGTTTTTGTCAATACAGTTTTTAATCTCATATTGATTGACCCTGTGACACCTTTGAATCTAAGTTGAATGAAAATATTTTTTTGTATTTGCTGTAGTTTATCTGGTTTTTTTGTCTCCACGTTTTTCATATTTCTCAATAAATTTCAATGGGTATTCGTTATTCTTTAAACATTTTTTAACATCCATAACTTCCTCTTCTAGTGTATCTGCAGTACATATTCTTTCCGTTCTGTGTGACTGTTTTGTCAAGTGCCTTTTTGTAAGTGATTGGACAGAAGCTATTGAGATTGAGATAAACCCCATCGCATGTGTCTTTTTTATAAACTGAATGTTGAACTGTGCTATCCTTTCTTCGTTTCATTGCGATATTGATTCAGTTTCCAGTCAGATGTCAAGAACTTTGGTGTTGTTTATGCACAGAATTTCCTCAATCATAAATGCTTTATTGGAGTTGTGTGCACAAACGATTTTCCTAAATTCATTTCTTAAATAATTAACCAGACAGTGAATTAGCGATTGAATAGCACAAGCGGCTGCAACACCACTTCAAGTGGTCGATGGTTACCTAACTTAACGTATTCACTGAACAGAGTATACAGTATTTTGTTGTGTTATTTGAATTACGACCGATATCATGTAAAACTAAATTTATGCGTGTTAACCGATCACTTAACAGCGTCTCCGTTAGTGCTGGGTAAGGTCGTTTAATAATAACAATAATCGTACATTTTCTGATGCATGAATATTCACTGTTCTACATAGTCGTTGGATTTTCATATTTATTCTCAAGTATAACAATGCGTAAATGATTTTCGTGGCTATGGTATAGCATTTTGATGATTTGCTCCTTATATTGTTTGCGGTTTTAATTTAATTTAATTTGTAACGGTCTGAATTATCTTGTTTTAGATATTTTTGACTGAATTCTGACCAGTCTTAGTTGGGATATGTGCATCCTGTGTCTGTTGCTTCAATATAACAATTAAATTACAAATTGTTATAGAATAAATGGAATGCAGTGAGCAGTGTAATCCAGTACGCTCGTTTCGTCCTTTTTGAGACTTGCCAGGTGGATGCACCTGTACATTTGTATTGTTTGCAACATGACTCGGATCCAGTATCTTTCACTCCAAACACCAAACCGGTTATATAATTCATGAAGTTTTTTATTGTCGTTTGGGGAATTTCTTTTATGGATGTTGGGGAAAGTGTGCTTTTCCATTTCTAACGAATTCGTGTGTTCCGCAATCATGTTATTTCTGTACGAGTTTCACAGGTTAAATACAATTTCAGATTTTTTATTTACTTCCTATAATGTTTGATTCAACCCTTGTTTTACTCTTGACAAGTTTTATACATTATAGTCGCAGACTTTCTAGTAATTTTTCAACTTACAATCTTTTCAGATTCCGAAATTGTCACCTTTCTCATATTACTCTCTGTTACCGAATTTCCCGAGTACCAGACTGCTTCGCATTGGAACTTCATTAGTACAACTTTGCAGGAAGTCATCCAATCAGAGTGGAAAAGTTAGTGACTATGGTGCAGCTGTTACTCGATTGCGTTTTCCAGTTTCTTCAAGACCGATTCGTATGAAAAGGGCTGAGGGTGTTGGTGGTGGTGTAACAGGTCGTATGATGTTGCTTAAACGGTATGTTTCAAAGCTATTTGATGATGAACGCATCGAATTGCCATGGCCACATGCTACTGAAACTCGATTATACGCTGAGCGTTTGATTCAGGAAAGCATCTTGGCATCAGCTGAACAGGATCTAGTTTCGCTATTTGAACTTTGGAAAAATTCTAAGGAACCAAAAACCAACGATAAACTCAATCTTGGTATTCTAGAGCTTTCTGTGTTTTGGCTAACTGAGGAACGTTTAGTTGAAAAATTATTCAAGGTATTCGAGAAACTGATTTTTAATTTTGTATGTTCTGCATTTTTTTGTAATTTTATCTGCATGCATCAACTTACTAGTAACAGTAGGATTTGGGTTTATGTTTTGTATACGCTGTTGCTCATCACCAGTTGTATGCAGTAATGGGAGTATTATGATCTTTACTCTGAAATAAGACCGTGTGTCGGAAATTCACTTCTAAAATTCTGGTTTGGGCAGTTGAGTATTATCGTTAGCTATCACATAGTGTTATCTGCATGAAACTGTATTTACCTGCTAAATTTCAGTCCTGTTCATCGCAACATCTTATTTGAAAAGACCGTTTCTGGCTTTTTAAAATCAAATATATGCCTAGTTCCTTAACCAACATGTGATTTGATTTTAACTTGGTTCGTCTCAAAGACTAACAGTTTCCAAACGGAGTTCTTTAAGTTACTTTTAGCTATTAAACCTGGCTGCATCTTTGGGTCGACGCAATAAACTGCTTAGTCCACATAAATATTTATTTATCATTTGCATTGACTGGGAACAAACGATTATCAATTATAATTTGCAGGAGATAAAGCCCGTTACCATTCTATTCATCTGGAGTGGGAATGAATGTTTAAAGAACCATTTCACCCCGTCCAATGTCTTTACTCATACTTCGGAGTCAGTAGCAACTATTATTGCTTTCATTTGTTCGACACCCTCAAAGAGGTTTGGCTAGCTTTGATAAGATTATTTAAAACGGAACTGAAAATGTAGAATAATGGTAAGTCACTCGTTGTTGGAGAGATCCAGAATATTCCTCGCACAGGAACGTAGGGGTCCGTAAGACTCTGGTGAACATTTCATCCAATCAGCGTTGAACTTAAACCACTCAGAAGCATCTAGAAAGTGAGGAGTCAAGTGTCACTTTTTTGATTGAATAATTACCTATGCTCCTACTATATTTAATATGGTTCCAGAAACTTTCAAAAGCCCAAGGCTGTTTGAAATAATATAAACACCCTCGTTTTTCTATACATTAACTAACCTTGGAGTAAAGCGTTCTTTTCGCTATTCGTGCTTTTTTTTTCTTGTGCTCAAGCTACCGTGTAGATTTAGCTTGGGATTTTTAGAAGAGATTAGGAAACCGATTCAAGCATTGACTTATAAGACTTATCAGTGGCAATGGTCCTGCGTTGTAGCTGACTCTCTAAGCGTTCACGAAATCGATTTTAACAAAGCACGAAGAGTTGACGTCTGAAATTCCAGAGTCATCAAGCCTACGATAATATTCCTGTCTACAGAAAAGTAGTCGTATTGAATTATGACTCTGTTTAGGTGAAGTTAACTCGATAAGTATACTTGCATCTCGCATGTGTGTCTCAGGAACGTCGTACATAGACTGGATTGATTCAGTTTTGGTTAGTGTTGTTGATCCGTTCTGAGATACGGATTTTAAAGCGTTTGTCAGTAATATGATTTATATAAATCAAAATTTTCGTAGTCTAGATGGTCAGCTGAAGGAAACGTATAAGTTTATTTATTCGTGTATCTAGGAGAAGTGCTGGGTTTATTGCTCATCATTAAAGTCAGATTTCTGAGATTTATCTCACTTAACCTTTTGGAAAGTGTTACTCATTGGAGAGTTTTTTTCTGTTCTACAATGATTATCACTCCCAGCAATCGGAAGTTGTAAGACAAAAATTACATGGTTTTCTATGGAGTGTTTTTTTTACCATCCAAATTTAAATAAAGGTATTAGTTGTCAGTTCGTTTTAGCGCAAATACTAAAATTGACTCTCAGTTTAAAATAACATAATGAATAAATTCTAATTTAGATTATCAAATTTATGTCTACTATTTGGTTACTGTTTGAAATTGTTCTCAAATGTAGTTGGGTATAAGTGTTTATTTTGTTTTGTTCACATCCTTAATAATAATAATAATAATAATAATAATAATAATAATAATAATAATAATAATAATATTATTATTATTATTATTATTTTATTATTTATTTATTTATTAATTAATTAATTAAGAATAGAATAAGGACCAGATATTCATACTGTGAATTCTAGATATCTAAAAGAAATAACTATTAGATTTTCATTAATATCTATAATGAATGAAATCAATTTAACAAAACTCAATATCCTAACAGATTTTGTAAATGTATTAGTAAACATATTATAATAATAAATTGTTAATTAATAGATTCATTAGGTGAATTTTACTAAGGAATGATGAAGTACAAAGTGTATATTACATTAAATTCTAGGTTAGACAGATCTATGTTGTATATTTATTATAATGACTGTTTATGTTCGTACACTAGAACTGGAACTCATTATAACTATAGTTTAGATAGTTTATTTATTAAGTCCCAAATATGACTAATTAATTTATTTATTCACTTTATAACTGAAACTTGTTCAGAAAATCTACATATAAGCTAAGTGGTATTTATTCCTTTTTTTCCTGTTAATACTTTTTGGTGTATATTACTATAGTATATGCTTTAATTATTTTCGTTTCAGGTATTTGTACCAAGATACAGGTTTTATGAACGCGCATACACTAGTTTGTTTAAGATTTTTCCTCCAGTTCATCCGATAAAATCTAGTGGTACTAAATTATTTGGAATATTGGAATTGCACGGAAATCCATGGCCACCTGTTCGTGGTCATGGTATAATTGGAAGAAGTTTAAATCCAGAACCATTTCAAGATCGTTATCTCATTAATGTTCTGTTGGATGCTGCACGTGAATCATCAGTTAAGAAGAATTGTACACTATCCACATCATCACCTATTGTAATTGATTATAAACTACGTCCAATTAATTAACTGTATGTGATACACTTATGTAAATATCCATTATTTATCTATTAACGGATCTTGTAGGTCTATACTTCTATTCCATATTCCTTATAAATACTTGGAAAACTTTTCATATTATGAAATAAATTTGCATTTTACTGCATGTACTCTTTTTGATTTTCCGATTTATTAAATATATATTTCTAAAAGACTATTTTATACCTTATAAGCCGTTAAAAGTTTGACATTTTCTCTGTGTAGTGTAAAAATGTGTTTTTTTTAAAAACTAAATCGTTTTTTACAGACTTAAGTAGAATCAATTGTCTAGCAAATACTTACCAACTATTTCCTTATATCTTCTATGACTTCGTAATTTGTGCTCTGCCATGGCTAACGTTAGAAATCATTTTAGTTTGCGGTATGATTGTGTTACTTATGCAATCAGTCGAACAGTCTTCTGTTCTGATGAAACTAAAGGATAGTTAAGATGAAATGGTTATCTGTTTAAAGCCTAAAATTTCCCACTGCAATTAGGTCTAAGCGAATCTACATACCTTTTTGAGGGTCAGAAGTTCACAGCTACCGGGCATAAAAGATGTAGTTATACTACTGTCTGTGCTGAAGTGTGGCAGTAGTAAGGTTTTTTCATAGGTGGTCAGTATCTCTAGCTAGTCTTCCTTTATACAAAGAAGTGTGGTTAGTAAGGAGAATAGCTCGAAAATACATACATGCTTTTGTTTCAGTGCTGGGTGTTGAGCACTATAAAATCAAAAATGGTTACTTGCGAACAACTTTGTGTACGCAATTATTTTTTTCGCTTCATACTCATCCAGAGACGGATATTGGATTTCAAACCTTTAGTGATCTAGAGAAATTAAGAGCTAAGAAGAGCAATAGGACTTGATGACCAATTTCAGAGTATTTTAAGGACTGTGACCTAACATTATAAGTAAAACCCATCATTATTTTAGATCGAGCAAGCTCAGTTATAATTTTTAACTATGGTCTGTCACAATATGGGTGAAAATCGTTTCCGTATTCCTACTTAATGTCTAACAGAAATAACTGATGTGGGTTTTAAAGAGTATGTTTAAAAATGTCTAGCGAGAGTTGTACAGGTCCGGAAAATCGGAAGTATTTGATTGCTGTGTACTTGTGTGATAATTGACGTTAAAAGTATTAGCATTACATTGAGGATATTTCTTGTTGGAAGTTAAGCAAGCGTCTGTAAACTTGTGAATTTAGATATTGACTCCCTGGATGATTGGAAGAGATGGTCTCCATATGGTGAATGGTCTGCTGTTTCTGATAAGTTATCGTAAAATCCATTTTCGTACCTACCCTATCATCTATTTTAGTCACATCTTTTTAAATTAAGCTTCGAATTGTACATGTTTGTTTTCCTTTCACGTATATGTTATATTATTACCTGAGCAAAGTAAGTCCTCACTGTTCACCACTAGGTTAGATTTACGTATGCATAACAATCTAAGAAGATAAGGAACTTTTTAAGGTTTGAAGGTAAGATAAATTTAGTTATGTAGTACTTTGAAAACTAAAAATCAGAGAACACTGGAAAGATTTTTTTACGAGTATGCAACACGTCTAATGATTTCAGGTTCGTGGAATTCTCGATTATCGTCCATTGTCACCAGTAAACATTCGTTTCACCCTCAAATCGGTTGACTTTCCTACCTCATTCACTTGTTGCAATTTTCTTTTTTGTTATTTTGTTAACTTTTGTAAATAAAGTATTTCGATTATATTACAAATTTTCAAATCATATCTAATGTGTTTGTTTATACCATGTATGTATGATTAACTGGAATGAAAATATATCAGGATAATAGTAATCCTCGTATAGACTATCGCTTTTTGATATCAACTTTATATATGTCATTATAAAATAATTTTCCTTCTAATCGATCATTTACAATTCATTAATTCTATATATATTACTTATTCATAACTAAATCCTGTCAAATAAAGTACAATTAAAAAGGCAATAATAACTACAAACTGTGCATGAACATTAATTTATCATACCTGTTAACTATTATGGTAATAATAGTATAAATAAAATTACATTGAGTCGGCTTCAAAATGTTAGATAAAACATCGATCAGCAACATTCGATCCTGACTATGATATCTCCACTTTCTTGGTCTGATTTCGATTTACACCTATTATATTAGGTTCAGACGTTTGTGGAGATTAATTTAATTTGAAAAACTATCAATAATCACTAGACACTTGTTTTATCCTGGTTTTGAACTCAACCGTGTGCTCACCGACGGCCGTACTAAGTACCAAACTCACATCCTTTTAGATTTTACGACAAGCGTTTAACTTTTGGACCATTAAGTTTTTGCTCTGCAGTGGATAACATTTCAATAATTCTCCAACTGATATTGATCAGTGACCATAACCAATATCCATAATGAAAACTTTTTAACGCATTAATTAAAGCATTTTTAAGTAGTAATTGCCTTCATGTCCCTTTTTTCCTCTTTCCAAATTTATTTCACTGCATTATACTCCTTTGATAACATCTTCAAACCCTAGTCTTTCCGATTACTGCTTATACTCTTATCACCTCCAGCACTACGGGATTTGAATCGACAATTGTATCTGTGTGCTAATGTGGTATGGCAACTGGAACTGATGTACGTACGTATGAAGTTCTACGTTGTTGTTGACTGACTGAGTAATTGCCTATGAAAAAAGTGTGGTTATTGAAAAAAAAAAGAAAGATTTGGTTGTGTTTATGTCATGTTTCTTCAATCGTAAACAGATAATATATTTTAAGAAAACCAAGGGATAGAATTTTCGACCAACTTAAGTGTTTCCATGATGCCGAGTTAACTAAAATTATTCTTGTAATAATTGTAGTAATTGTTTATGATAGAGTATATCATTTGACTTAGTGTAACTTGCAATTCGCACTAATTATTTACCTCTGTTATTCTAGTTAGATTTCATTTAAAAAGTATCTCAAATGTTTAAGTGATTTGTTTCAAGATTTTGAACATTTCTCGTACTCATTAAAAAAAAATGATTTTAGCATATTCATGTGATTAATTTACTAAGGAAAGTAATAAATTACTTTAGATCGGAATAAGACATTATCTTATGTGAATCTATTGTCCAGTATTTAAAGCAATTGTGTATATCAACCGTTCCATTACAAATTTCAAGTTTTATCCTATCCCTTTCAGTTTGAATAGCTCTCGCACTTATAGTTAAATCTAATATCGAGTACATGAACAATAACACTTAATGAATCGGCTACACTACATTATATTAATCATTGAACTCAACATTTTATAATAAAAAGAAGTGCTGAATGCAAAACCAATTACGAATACCGCTTTATCTTGGATATGGTCCTAAGAAAGTATTTACAAGACATCAGCTAAATAATATTTCTATTCGATGGAAAACAATTTGTCCAGAAATATCACATGATAATGAAACTACTGTATCAACATCTAGTCCTCGGTGGAATATTTTACGTAAGTTACTCTTGTTTTTTCTACTTCAACTAAACTATAGTTAAAAGTATATTTTTATTTTTGTTGCTCGAGTTTTCTTCGAAAGGTTTGAATTAATAAATATCTATTCATTTTATTATTATTAATTTTGATAAACACTTTCTTAGTGATTTATGCATAGATGATATTGGTGTAAGTAATGCAGTTGTTAGGAAACGGGTACTAGGTAAGGATGGCAAATCAATTGATGAAGTAGTGGAATTTCATCAGTTGAGATGGCTGGGACACGTGTTACGTATGCCCAACGACCGACTGCCTCGACGTGCGATGTTCAGTGGTATAGGAGTAGGTTGGAAGAAAGCTAGGGGCGGCCAGATCAAAACATGGCACAAGTCCATGAAGTCACTGACAAGTGGTCTGAGCCATGTCGGTAGGTGTAGACTACCTGGTTGGAGACCGCGATATGATAGCAACCGATGGTTAGAGACCTTGAATGACATGGCTCAAAATCGTTTGCAATGGCGCAGGTGCATCCACTCTTTGTGTTCTCCCAAATTCTAATCTTCTGAATTCTTCATGTCCCTTTTTTCCTCTTTCCAAATTTATTTCACTGAATTATACTCGTTAAATAACATCTCCAAACCCTAATCTTCCCGATCACTGCTTACACTCTTGCTACCTCTACCACAATGGGATTTGAATCGACAACTGCATCTCTGTGTTAAGGTGGTGTGGCAACTCGAACTGATGTACGTACGTACGAAGTTCTACGTTGTTATTGACTGACTGACTGAGATGATATTGGTTAGAAGGCGACATTGTAATGGGTTTTTTTTGTTATGGATAATTCCAGTTATAGTTCTAAAATATTATGACAACAAATTTGTTAAAATTGTATGAGGATAAAACAGGAATTTACGTTGAAATCATAATTTTTTTAAAAGATGAAAATTACTATTTTAACATTGTTCTCCTTTTTTTTGTAAAGACAATTAGAGCTTAACACTTGAGTTTTCTTTCGATATGCAGGCTTGTTTTTATCTTCCTAATTTATATGGTTTCCGTGAATAGTAGTAGGATAGATGTGTATTGCGTACTGATTATTTTGAAGGAGTACCTACTTCCCACCTCATGTTTCATGTCAATTATATGAAGCTTCTGTCTGCGAGACGATTGTTCTTAGGAATAAACCCAATAAAACACTTAAATTCCTGTTTCTATATCTTTTAATGTACCTGATTTTGTATGTATATGTAAATTGATGAATAGAGTGGGAGGTTTAATATGATAGGTATTTGTTTACTTTGATATCTGTTATTCAGTTTATTGGGACCTATTTCGATAAAGTAAATGAACTACATAAAACTACTTTCAGTCTTTTATTCATCTTTTTGCAATTCGGTTGCCTCTGAATATGATTCGAATAGTTTTATGTTTTTTCTCCTGTATATTTATTTCATCATAAGTGAGTCAGGGTAACCATTTGATCAAAGATAACTTTCTATTTCTAAACATTCTTCTTCAATATTATCTGTAAAACATAACTTCCTCTCTCCGTGATAAAGGAATTTTATTAGTCTACATTTATAACTTAATGAACAGAAGCAATGAAAGTGAAGTAGTGTAAGGTCTTAATCTTATAGTTTTTATAATGTGCTATTCAGGATACCCATTTTTCTCTGGAATATTTATTTCACTCTTTGTAGTATCAGATATGTAGAAGTATGATGTATCGACTGAACTGAAATAGTGATGAGAACAGATTTGCAGTAACACATCACGAATTGACAACAAAATGATTGGTACTCCGAGAACCATACATCATAAACATATCAGAAGACAACGTGTGGTGTGTAACTTGTGATAATTCTCATATTATAGAAATTGAACTCCTTTTGTACATTTTTAGACAATCTAAAATCAGTCGGAAAGTAATTAGATAATTTATGTTCATTGAGGTTTCAACAGGTAAATAAATTAATTAATAGATTATTCGGACAACTTAGCGGCATGGATCGAAATCTAGTGTCTAAAAATTTATACCTCTCTAACCAACGGCTTAAATGGTGATTTTCAATATACCCACTTTCTATCTAGATTATTCAATTATATCCTAATTTATTTACTTAGTAATTTCAGTATTCGATCCTGGTTATGGAAGTTATCAATGTTAATAAAAATAACGACACGTCTGATTATGTTTTTTTGGACGAGTAGAATTATGAACATCGAGGAGTCTTTCCATAGAAATGCTGTAAAATTCTGGTGATTTTCTCCATTCTTAATGACTTGTTTATTTTTGAGACAAATCATTCAACTTTTTACTCCGTTATTTATCGATGCTCCCACATAACATATCCATGCATTGTTTTGAGTCTCATAGTATATGTCATAACTCTCATTTTTTTTACTTATCTGAAAGATTTACTTTATTTTTAACAGCGTTGTTGATGCTGTAAGTGATCTTTCTTTCCATAATATTGCGTAATTTGAGACAAGTCTCGTCTTTTAGTTTGTGGAATTTTATTAGTTACTCAATCAGTGATTCAGACTGAAAAAAGAAAGTATTCACAGAATTGAGATCAAAATTCAATTAACAGTCTATGTTACAAGTGGAAAATATATAAAGTTTCACTGATGTATAATAGATGTAAAAAATATATTTCTACACATATTTTTCGCTATCTCTTGTCTCTTAGATTCAGAATCTGTGTATAATCCAACATTAGTGGAAAATCCTAATCTATGTAAATCTTTATGGGATCGTTTGCAACTGTTTAATCCAGACAAGACAGTAAGTGAATACTGACTCGTATAATCTTTATTCATCACTAATATTATCATTAATAAGCACTTATTGTTCTGCCTTTTATTTTGATAATGAGAACGAATATATATGATTTTTATTTACTTAGTATATGTTTTTTTACTAATCCTCTTTTTATAGAAAATGGGTCAACAATCACATGAATCAGTACTAATAACTTATAATATCTATGTTCAGGTTTTTTTTCTGATTAAGAGATTCCTAAATTGTCAATACACGAATATATTCATACAGTTAACTTATTTACTTTCACATTCAATTGATGTTCGCATGGATTAATGTTTTCTTCATAAGTTGGTCTCTTGTTGGTTGATTAATGTTATTAGTTAGCATTGAACATCATATTACTTGGATTTGTTATCTAATCTTACGTAATTACATCTTGTTTAAGTTAACCATTAATAACGAATATACTATTTTGTATAATATTGATGTTTTCCACCCATTTGATACAAAATGAAGATTTCCAAATGTTTTTGTAAACAATTGTGGTGTGTGCTAATTATATCGACATAAGTAGTATATGATGTTAGTCAGGAACAGAATGTCTGGCAGCAGAGAGACAAGAGGATCGAACAGTAAAGAATGGGAACAGAATGCAATTTGTATGAAAATGCAAGAACAATGAAGTCTGAGTCATTATGAGACAATTGATGGACATTTTGCAAATTACGTATTTACTATTTGATTGTTAGATTTTATTAACAAGTCCTGTAATTTTGTGTCAAATACATTCGATTGTCTCCACTGGTGCTCGTGTTCACTACACAATGACCAAAATAAATTATGTAGATAGTGAGTGGTAGTGTTAAACGTTTCGTTGTTTAGTTTCACTCTGCATCCAAAGTCTTGTAAGTAAGTGGTATTTTAGGCTGTCTATTTAATCATATTCATTATAAATATAGAAGAGTAAGTTTTATAAATTCAATCATTTTACAGATAAAACATATACTTACAAAGCCAATTTTGTTTTATATATACATTCGAGTTATTCAGCTTCTTAGTTCAGTTGTTTACAACTATGTATTTTCTCTCTTATTATTAGTTGGCGTTAAATCATAATGAATCTATTGTTAGCATGATTTTGCCACCTCCGAACATCACAGGTACACTTCATGTTGGACATGCGCTTACATGTACCATTCAAGATGCAATCGCTCGTTGGTAAGTACTATCCATCCATGATTATTCCTCTTATTTATTGTTTACTGTAGATTAATAATTTTCAAAAATGGCAACTTCAGGTGGCACTCGATTTGGTGGAATTTTTTACTATGAGAATACCATCTAAATAGTTCTTTTTATATAGCTTTTTTCAATAAGAATAATGTTAGACTCAAACCATCATCTTTTAATACAGTTTTATTTATTTGAACACATAAATATCGGTACAAGGAGGCACTAAATACTCTCTGTGTTCACCAACCCGGTTATCGAGCTGGACATTCGCTTTTCGTCCTTTCAGTTTCGTAAACAACACCCTCGCTGCGAAAAGGCAGTGAGTAGAACTTCCCTTATAGTGGCTTTATACGTGTGGCCATGTCAGAGCATTTCGAGAAGAGCTGACTGTCTCCACCGTCAACCGTACCAAGTCATTGGGGGGCTCATAGTTATCGATTTGATTGGAATTTTATTTAACACCTTGTACTAAATGTACTTTCTCAACCAATGCTTTTCCCTACTTATTAGCACTTAAACAACAGAGCGAATGGAATACTATCTATGCACTTGTTTAGATTCATTGTGTTGATAATTACTGAACCAAATAATAATATAACATGTCAATGGGTTTAAAGAAGTTGATCTTACTTAATAAAGAAGAAAAGAACGTGTTTATGGATTATGTTGTGTTATCTAAATCCCTCTTCATTTTAAAACCCATTAGTCATCATTCAGGTATTTAATTTTGCAATAAGTGTCTTTCAAATCGATCACTGCAATAAAGTTTTTATCATTAGTTTATAGTTATGATACCATTCACTTGAAATTGTGGTACGATTTATGGTTAATTATTTGTTAGTTTTTTCTGTTAGTTACAGAATGCATGGAAAAACAGTTCTATGGGTTCCTGGTATGGATCATGCTGGAATTGCGACGCAGTCAGTAGTTGAAAGAGATTTACTAAAACAATATTCATTAAATTCTAGTCAATTTCCTATTAATCATTCTAAGTCATCAGCATCGAGCTGTCAAGTTCCTTCAAATCCAAGATTATTACTGGGACGGGAAAATTTTATTCAACGTATTTGGGATTGGAAGAATCAGTTAGTGTATTTGTTTCCTTTTTATGTGTAATTTATGTCTTCCAGTGTCAATGTGGTTGGAATCAGTGCATGTCAGTAAATCGTAACTACAGTTTTGAGGTGGCCTATAATCACTATGGAATTCGGACCTATACCACTCCGCTTCACAGTCTGAAGCGTTGTTACTGAGCTATATGGGTTCCCACTAGCCACTTGCGGGACTTCGATATTTACATTTATCGTTCACTGAATAGTCATGGTATGCCTGTCCATTCTTCAGTGCTGATTTTATTTAAGGGTTATTTTCGTCACAAGCTTGAATAGGCTTAAAAATCAAAGAGTTTTAGTTTTAAACTTCTTAGGGTAATCTATTCTCTACCACCATCACATGATCAGTCTTAAATTTCCTAATAGTTCATGGTTAAGTCTACACCTACAAACTACTAAGATGAAATTCAATGGTCCATAACTTTAACTCCAGTTAGTTCATGACATAGTGAAACCGCTAACCAATACTTAACTTATGGTTTCATTGTTTCTCTGTTTTGAATTTATTTGGTAAATAAGTGGCCAAGCTACTCAACTTCTAGATCACTTACTAACCTTCCTATCCCTACTACTAATGCGGCATCAGTCACCAACCAGCAATCTCCAAACACTTCTGTCTTGGGCTTTCCCTTCCGGCTTTCGCCAAGTGATATTCATGGTCTTGATGTCTGCCTCCAATTATCGACAACATGTGTTCTTTAGTCTGCTTTTTCCTTTTACTTTGAGGATTCCAAGTCAGAGGTTTTATTGTGATCCAACATAATGGTTTTCGCAAAGTGTATCCTGTCCACTCCTACCGTCTTTTCCCGATCTCGTCTACTAGCAGGTGGTTTGTCCTCGGCCAGTGTAGATTATTACTGATGGCCTCTGCTCAATGGATCTGGAGTATCTTGTGTAGGCAGTTGTTTTTTAATTCTAGTAATATTTTGGTAACTTTTATGGTAGTCTTTCACGTTACAGTCCCGTACATTAGTGTGTTTTTAAAGTTAGTGTTAAAATAACAGTTGCTCAGTTGGTAATCAATAAAATTAATATATATTGAATTAAGGTAGATGTAAATTCAATATTATTTGGTTCTTCTCAATAAATTTCTTTGACAAGATTTGTATTTTGAAGTAACTGAAAAATTAGAAGAGAATAGAGCTATTGAAAGATAGTGGTTGGTGGAAGTTGGTAGGACACCTTGAACTTAGGCTTCGTGCTATTTGAAACCCATCAACAAAGTGTACCTGATATGTTTAAGGAACTGATTCTCTTTGACAGATTTCGATCTTTTGTCATCTAGCTTCACAGTCAGAGACGCTACCACTGAGCATTTTAGGTCTCAACCGACTTCTTATAAGACTGAGATGTATTTACAATTGATTGATCAATGAGCAGTGACCAATGTCATGAATGTAAGGTGCTTCTTTAGAGCTGATCGGGTTCTGTCGTTCAAGTTACAACATGGCCAGTAATCTAAGTAGTTCCCCATCCCATACACTATGTCGAAATGTAAGGTAATGGTTAGAGGTAGTAGACAGTAAACTCTGAACCCAAGTTCTGAGCATCAGTCTTTCAAAATTACAGGTGTATTCCTTGCTGATGAGTGCCAAATATGGATTGGTTCTAGTTTCAACATTGACGTCATATCAAGCTCGCTTTTATTGTTTTCTCTCTCTTTATATTGACTGGTTGATATAAATAGATCTTTATTGGTAGTTTGCATATATTCATATTTTTCATTGAGTCTTTATGTACTCCATTATTTCTAGACACGCCGATTTGATCCGTGAACAATTGAATAGTCTCGGATTATGCTTGGATTGGAGTAGAGAGTTTTTCACATTAAGTCCTGTAAGTCATAAATTGAATCGCTCTTTACTATTATTGTTATTAATGGCTTCATTCAATATTATATTTTGGTACAATATAGAATTCTCAGCACAGGGTATTTCAACAAGTTGCTTACGCAACAACAACAAAAACAGTAACAAATACAAAAAAGGTTTAAAAAAATAACCGAAAAACTGTACAACTTTTCAAATTAAAGACATGTTAAGAATGCAGGTTATTGACTAGGTTAGCTCTAACAACCTGTTCGTCACAGAGTATATTTGCTAGGTAAGGTATTATAGAACTTTTATACTTTAGCTTGCGTTCATGGATTTTAATGGAATTACGTCTCGTTCTACCAGAAGATATACAAGGAGAAAGATATGAGTGAGGGGGATGGCTAGTATCTGATAAAATAACACCTGCCAGGATTTTGCATGATTTTAGATGTCTATCCACAACCTTGTTAATTATGACCTCGAAAGATTCACCACACATCTTGCTAACTGCCTTCAGCACTCTTCGCAATACAGCAAAGTCTTTTCTCAAAAGCCTGGGAAAGAATAATGGAGAACAGTAAAGAATAATAGGTAATATGCAAGAATTGACAAATTGTAAGAGTAAATAACGAGTAATCCCAAGAGCATGCAATCTCTTTATGTAATAGGTCAGACGGAAAACCTTCTTCGATAACAATAAAACGTGAGAAGACCAAGACAGATCAGAGGAAAAGGTGACACCAAGATAATTGACCTTCGACACTGTGTTTATCAAATAGTCTCCAATGGGACGAGCATTATGGGATCTCAAAATGGTGTTTAGATGCCGTTCATGTTTCATGCTAAAGTTAACTTGATATTTAGACGGATTAAGTATGAGACCATCACCAACAGACCAACAATCAATACGAGACAAAAACTCATTCATTTCTATGGGATGTAGAGAGGAAGAGATAGGCATACATACAGTGAGATCATCCGCATATTTCACAAAAGTGTTTTCTGTGGAAGATGGCAGATCATGCAGAAATTATGTTTGTTTTTATACAAAAGCAACTGATTGTGTTTTGCGCAACTATATCAATAGTAATCTTATAGTACCAGAAAGATTAAAATTAGTAAGTATTTAAATGAGTATTATACTTTCTGGGCAGTTGACTATGCACATCAATAAATTTGTGTTAAATGTAAATTCAGTTATTCCATCAATTACATGCTCAAACACTTGAATATGATGATTAAATTAAATGGCTTACATTTAGATATTTCTTTTATTGTAAAGTGACATTCCTAGAAAAATTATCAATGATCGCCGATGAGTGGTCCCATACTAGGATTAAACGGCCGTCAAGTGTTTCCTGGTTTTCAATGGTGATCTAACTTAGTTCGGTTCATGATTTGAATATGCTTTTAAGTCATAAAAGTTATATTTTAGCTCTAGATTGCAAGATAAATCACATTCTGTTAGTGCGTAGCAATAATGAACCATCAATCTATCAGGACATCCACAACCTGAACTTTTTATATTAATCATCATAGTTAACTGACTTGGAAGACTGTAGATAAGGACAAATTCTTAATCACTTTCATCTTTTTTTTATTTATCACTGGTGGATAAATATATTATTTGACGGGAAAAATTCAGTTCCATTTTATTGATTGTGGGTTTATATCTGCTAATATTTGCGTTGTTATCGTTTCTTTCTAATTTTCATAATATATTTTTGAACAAAATTATTCCTAGAGCCATTCTGAATGTGTCACTGAGGCATTTTTAAGATTGTACAATGCAGGATTGATTTATCAGTCTGAAAGTTTTATATCTTGGTGTTGTTATCTCCAGACAGCCATCTCTGATATCGAAGTAAGTCGAGAAAAAAATGGAAAATTGTTTCAAATTATTATAAGTAATTTATTGATTTCAACTCAATATTTCTGTTATTGGTAACAATATATCGTCGCTATTGCGTAGAAGAATAACAATCTGTAAACTACACCATCTTTACTAATTTGATGTATTATTTAAGTTGTATTAAAATGGACGATACATTTTGGATTTTATCTGAAGTTCCAAAGAACTAACTAAAGAATAAAAGAGGAAGATACGTTTTTTTCTGTGGTTGATTGTATTCTGAATTCGCTTGTTTTATTCGTATGTACATTGAACTTCTATGATCAAAGAATATGTTTATGATTACTTATACAGTTAAACTGAATTGCTTTATATACTGTTCATACAAACTAGATTTTCAAAACTATGTGTTATTTATAAAATTAAAGCGTATATATTTGGAGCACATTTATTTTCAATGTTTGTTGTCGGCACTTAACAAATGTATTACTCAGTGTACTAGTTTTGTTGAGATAAAATGCAAATAAGAGTAGCTTTTTTTATTTAGATTTACATTAAATATTAGCTAATGACCTGATTATTTGATTAATTATAATAAAATCAAGGAAAAGAAAATACTAATCAAACGAAACTGAATAAGACTAGAATTATAGTTGTAAGTACACTATACAATAGTTAAACCATTTTATACATTTTTATCACTGAGTCACAGGTTTGAATACCATTCCACCTACTTCGGTATGGCTCAAATCCAAGTACATCGGTCTGTACTCATTAGTGAGTTGATTATAATGATGACATCAGTTCATTTACAAACACTAAAGTATTTTGAGTTATTTCAACAGTATATTTATCAATCATAAAACTGACTCAATTATTTATCATTCGACATAGCCAAAGATTTATGTGTATTTTTGAAAATTAAAGTCAAAAATATCATTACCAACAATAATTTTTGATCATTAAATCCCGTTTATGTCTTAAATGTATGCTAATTTTATGTCCTTATCATAGAATTTGTTTTTTCAAGATTATTCTTTCTTTTCGTAACTTTCTTTTTATCTTTATTCTTTTTTTTATTTAAAAGGTTGAATTTCGTGATATTTCAGAGTCGACATTTCTCAATGTACCAGGTTATGAAAAACCAGTTGAATTCGGTATAATGGATTATTTTGCCTATCGTGTGATAGACCCACCAAAATCATCATTATCAGAATGTAATCACTCTGGTTCAAGGTAATTCTAATAAATGAGTCACAAACATATCACCATTTCATCACCAACCCCAAGTTACTCCTATTTGATGAGGACTAGTGAAACATACACCTCTAGGTTCTTTTTTAGAGGCTTTCAGTCTGTTTGCTAGTGTAGTAAGTAATTGGAATAAATCTTAAAACTCAGTAGTTTGCCTCTAGTCATGTACTTTTTGAGTAGGAAAATAATGTAGACTTTTAGTTTTTGAGAATGCTTATAGCTAAGGATTCGATTCTCAAACGCTACATAAGTATTATGTGTCCCTCCGTGACTTCTTTAGTTTTAATAAATGTGCATTTCTGATAGCTACTGTATAATTAACGTAACCCTCAGTTTTTATATATTAAATTGTACTTGACTACTGAATACTTAGCATTTAGTATATGTGACTTATGACTGTTCAGTGTTAAAGGAACTGTTATTTTTTCTCGGATTAGAAACCGAGCCACCCACCTACATAGTAAAAGAGAGAGAAATACACTGCCAATTGACTTTCTGAGCTCTGATCGTCCTCTCATAGAACTCAAAGAGTCATCAAATGATCACTTAGTAACTATCTGTTTTATGTTATCTAACCCTCATTCCCAGTTGGATTCTACTAATTAACCACCATAATTTAGTTTAAATTTTTCAATTATCACTACTGATTAGATTCATGTTTCCTCATTCAATTATTGGTTATATTTCTAGATGGGACGAAATAGTTATCGCGACTACCCGTTTAGAAACAATGCTTGCTAGTGTAGCTCTAGTTGTCCATCCAGATGATAAACGTTATCAACATTTAATTGGGTGTTACGTAGAACATCCATTCTATCCAAATGAACGTCTTCCGATAATTGCCGATGCACAATTTGTTCAGCCTGAAATAGGCACAGGTAAGATGTATGGTATAATTTAGTTTTGTTTAGAATATTCATTCAACAAACATGTAGGAGAATAATATATTCTGAAGTAAATTGGAGGAAACACACCACTTTGGTACAGCTTGATGGTTAAATATAAAACGTTATCATTGTTTTTTCATACACATTATGTATTCTAAATAAAATAAAATGTTATAGGTACCTAGTGATATTATTTTTTATGGAGAAGCATGTGTATCACAGTCAACATATTGTGAACGGGTTGCTTGCATTGGAATTAACTCAGTTTGTAAAATGTTTATTTACCACTGAAATAACGTTCGGTTTTCTCTCTTACATTAATGAAACACCAATTTGCCTTAGATGAATATCTACACTAGATACTCTGCCAGTGTCTAGTCTACAGGACTTCGACACAACTCTGATCAAGAACACGTAACTGGCCTAACCAGAACATGAGTATATTTCAACGTCAACAACAACAATAACAAGTGGTAGGAAAATATACGACACATCTAATAACCTATGAGACTATCCACTAGTCTGACTAGGTAAACAATTAATCACTATTTTCCTCCCTCACACATCACAAAACTCTTGGTTCTATTTAACTACGGCTAGTAACGCAAACAATAAATGCAATTCCAGTTATATTTGTAAAAAGTTTCAATAGCGCATTGAACAGAATACAATGAATTCATTTTATTTCTTTCAGTTCAAACTATTTATTTACAACTCGTAACATTTACCTTTTTAAATAATAAATGGAGATTAATATACGCGTATAAATAACATTCATCATAATTCATTGTAAACACGTGTATCGACATGTATTCATTTTTGAGTCTATATAACCACCCTATTCAAACTATATTGTCGTTAATTTTAAATAGAGCAAGAACAAAGATTGGTGCAGAATAATATGAATTCATTTTATTTCGTTAGGTTCTCATCAGCTGCTTACATCCTAAATTATTTGAAATTCAAATTATTACAGATATTGACATATTTATACATAAGAGTGTGAATAAGGATCAATACATGTGTATGATGATGTAGAAAATATTCAGATAGAGTTAATGAGCTCATAAAATGTTTAATTCGAATAAATAAATAAAGTTAGAGAGGGAAAGTTCTGGAACATTGAAATAGTGATTAGAACTCATGAAAATAGATTAATAGTAATAAAGAAAATATGAATTAAAACCAATCATTTATGTATGATGTAATTTAAACTTCAGAAAGAGTTGGAAGATGGGGAATGACGTAATAAATAAATAAATAGGAGTAAATGAATAGAAAGGGTGGGGATTATTGTTACCAGGGTAAAGAAAGATTTATTACTGTCTCTTTTTGTATGCATAGATCTGGTTTTAAACGTTTGATTGCTATCGCTTCAGCGAATTTCAAAAGGTTAGAGTTTGATTGTTTGTTGATCACCTTGAAGGACTTCAGTATATCAACTTCATGTCCTGTATCAAGGAGATGTCTTGCGATAGCACTGCTGAATGCGTTTAATCCATTTAACCGTAAACTTTTCGGAATATGTTCTTTGAATCGGACGTAGGCTCTCCTTTCTGTTCTACCAATGTAACTGCTTTGGCAGGTACATGTAAATTTGTATACACAATTGGTGGTAACATGAAAGGGATACCTGTCGACCTTTGATTGTGTCAAAGAACATGTTGTTTTAGACAGGACAATCAATTTTGCTGCAGGATAAGTTCTCGTCAGTGCAGTTTTTAGTCTCATATTGATTAATCCTGTGATGTCGTCACCTTTGAATTGAAGTTGAATAAAAATAGGCTTTTTATTTGCTGTAATTTCTTTCGGTTTTTTATCTTCACATTTGCCGTATTTTTCAATAAATTTCAGTGGGTATCCATTATTCTTTAAACATTTTTTAACATTCATAACTTCCTCTTCTAGTGTATCGGAAGTACAAATTCTTTCTGTTCTGTGAAACAGTGTTTTGACCAGTGCTTTTTTGTAACTGATTGGACAAAAGCTATTGAAATTAAGATAACTACCATTCCATGTGTCTTTCTTATAAACTGAACGTTGAATCGTACCATCTTTTCTTCTTTTCATCGCGATATCGAGAAAATGGAACTTGTTTTCTTTTTCATGTTCCATAGTGAAATGGATATTCGGATGTGCTTTGTTGAAAAACTCTAGCAGATTTATTGCATGTTGTTTATTATTACATACGATGAAGGTATCATCAACATACCTCGAATAATACGTCATTTCATCAATCGCTCGTTTGAGTTTGGTTTTTTCGAGGTTAGCCATGAAAATATCTGCTAGGACAGGACCTAACGGACTTCCCATCGCTACACCGTCAGTTTGTTTGTATTTGATATCGTTGAACTGGAACTGAACATCTTTTGTACAAATGAGTAATAGTCGTTTGAATTCTGGTACTGGTAGAGGTAGGATGTCAGAATGTTGACAAATTATGTCTATGGTTTCAAGAAGTGGTATTTTTGTAAACAAAGATGTTACATCAAAAGAAACCATAAACTTACCAGCAATATTTATGTGATTCATGCTGTCAGCAAATACAAATATATTGTCGTTATTTACCATTCTAATCAGTGTGTTGTATCTAGCGATTATGCTAGGTTCAGCCAACTACCGTTTATGAACTATCGAGATAATTCTAATACAAACAGAATCTATTACAAACCCGTTTAGTTGACCACTGACACGCAGCTCTTCAATAATAATTCCTACTCCAAAGACAAATCAACAATTCAAAAAGAGACTTGATATTATGAAGACAAAATCAAAGAAGAACTATTCTCTCTAATTATAGTAACCAATATGACCTTAGGATATGCGAATTGGCAACAACTAATCAGAAAATAGCAAAGGTCATACGGAAATACAAATGTTAAAAAAATGGTTCTCGTGGTTATTGTTACAGGAAAGCATCAATACATATTCAAAAAATTAGATATTATGAAATCTTTGTAACATAGTATTTGAGAATGTTATTTAGCTAAAACATTTTATTTAACCATTGTTACTCGATGTCAATATATCTTTAAAATGAATTGTAACCGGTTACATTTCTATAAGTTTGTTATTTGAAAATACATGTTGTAACTAGTTGATATTTCCTTGCTCAGGTCGTTCTTGTTCTTTTCTCCTACTTTGAACTTTATCAAAGTGAGCTATGATTTTGAAGTATATTTACATGAAATATATGAAAAATAAGTTGTTGAGTTGTATAGTTGAATCTGAGTGAAAATCAAGTGTTCACAACAAGTCTAAATAAGCAAACTAAAAATACTCGACGAATATATATATATATATATATATATATATATATATATATATATATATATATAGAGAGAGAGAGAGAGAGAGAGAGAGAGTGTACATATGATTCAAAATAAGTGAAAACACTTCTAGATTTCTCTGTTAGTAATTATCAGAAATATAGATTTCCGTCGTAACTAATACGTTGGTATTTTACTGTGTATATTTTTCAAATGCCCCCTATGATTATAAACCTTATTATTAGAAACTTTTTAGTAGTCTTTATTCATCAGGTTTATTACTTATTGAACGTTGACTCTATCAGGTCCCACATAATTACCTTAACGGTGTATCCATCTCAAATTCTTTCCAAATGTAAACTCTTAACCAATGTTCACCAGTAAAGTAATGTGTTATATTTATGTATTATACTCTGAAATTTTCTTTTATTCGTGAACAATCGTTTTTTTTAATAGTCTATATTCTGATTATTGTACTGAATATCAGTTGCAGGCGCAGGATGATATCGCTATGATATGTTATGCCTGAGGTCCAGTATTTGACGGTTTTATAGTTAACCGAATGTATTTTTCGACACTAAGTAGATCTTCATCAATCATATTTAATTATTATGTATTATGATACATTTAATTAAATGAAATCTAAATTACTGGAATACGATATAAAGTTACTCACTTAGAAGTACACTTTTACTAGACAATTGGGGCAAATAATTCCATGTGACAGTTGTTGTAGAACACCGATAAAGTTCTACTCGTTACTTTTTATTGGATAGAATTTTCACAAACTACTTGATGACATACTCTAAATTTAATTAGTTCTATTTCATTCTTGGTCCAACGGTCATTAAAGTATGGCTACAGAATATGACGAAACTTTTGGTATTCACTGCTAAAAATTATAATACTAGGTCAAACAGCTGTTAAGTGCTCTTATGTTTTCATTGGCACCTCAAATAAACTTAATCTGTGATGAACAGCAACTAAAAAAATAAACTGATTCCAGCAAAATCCATTTGTTAAATCTAGGAAAATTTTGTTGAACATCACTGAAGAATCGAACTATACTGAAGTTTATTTTTACTAAAAAGCATCAAGGTACGTGGTGATTTTTTGAGTTATTACCATCTAAATATATGTTCTATATTGATTATGAAATTTCTACCATTAATCTTCTTTCAATTTCAACTGATTATTAGGTGTTGTAAAACTCAGCCCAGGTCATAGTCAAGTTGATTGGGAAGTAGCTAAACGGCATCAACTCCCTGTTAAACATGTATTTGATAATTCTGGTTGTATAACAAATACAGAAAGTGAATTCGACGTAGGTTATTTTTTATAACAATTTCTTTTGAAAATGTTCATTGTTTTTATTTTATTACTTACTTACGCCTGTTACTCCTCGTGAAGGAACATAGGCCGCTCACCAGCATTCTCCACCCAACCCTGTCCTGGGCAATCCTTTCCAGCTTCATCCAGTTTTTATTCATCCTTTTCATATCTACTTTTATTTCCCGACGTAATGTGTTCTTTGACCTTCCTCTTTTCCGCTTCCCTTCAGGATTCCAAGTTAGGGCTTGCCTCGTGATGTAGTTTGATGATTTGCGTAATGTATGTCCTATCAATTTCCATCGTCTTTTCCTAATTTCCTCTTCAGATGGAAGCTGGTTTGTTCTCTCCCACAAAAGGCTGTTACTGATGGTATCCGGTAAATGGATATTGAGTATCTTGCGTAGACAGCTATTTATAAATACTTGTACCTTCTTGATGGTGGTTGTTGTAGTTCTCCACGTTTCAGCTCCGTACAGTAGAACTGATCCAACGTTCGTATTGAAAATCGTGACTTTGATATTAGTTGAAAGTTGTTTTGAGTTCCATATGTTCTTCAATTGTAGGAATGCGGCCCTTGCTTTGCCAATCCTTGCCTTTACGTTTGCATCTAAACCTCCTTGTTCATCGATTATGCTTCCCAGGTATGTGAAGGATTCTACATCTTCCAGAGTTTCGCCATCAAGAGTGATTGGATTGCTGTTCTCCGTTTTGAATTTGAGGGCCTTGGTTTTCCCCTTGTGTGTGTTGAGGCCTACTGATGCAGAATTGTCTTTATTTTATTATTTCCTCTTTTTAAAATCAATATGTAATTTACTAAATTTTTAGAAAAGAACATGATAATAATTGTTCAGGTGAAATCTTAGTTTAATGATAGATGGAAGGATATAAATTTTAGAAGTTACATATGAAAAGAGTACATTTAATATTGTTTTATTCTAAAAAGTGATTTCAAATTAGCTATTAGCATTGACCTAGTGATATTTTATTGCTTTGAGGAAAAAAATGGTTCAAGGTGTCCTGTACTGCGTTTTTTTTTCAACTGGACACTCACTGTCGTAAAATGATATGCAACAATTTAATGTTCGTAGGTCTATTCGTTTATTTAAATTTACTTAATTATACCTGTTGGATCACATATAGCATAAGCCACCAACCAGGATCCTTCAAACAATTTTGTCTTGGGCTCTCCTTTCACGTTGTGTTCACAAGTGCTATTCATTTTTTTATGTCTGCCTTTAATCTCCGGCTCAATGTGTT